>NDFZ01005255.1:381253-457932 GCA_002192655.3 Mamestra configurata
TTTTTTTTTATTTAATATGGGTTTGCTCTTGACTCTAGTCTAGGTCATAGATGACAGAGACAAAGTCGACGATGGAGCGAGCTTACCCAGAAGAAGCCTGTTCACTCTAATTTTGAAGAGATTAGGGTTGTATGCGTTCGGAAACACAGACGCATGTGTGTAAATGTACTACCTACTTTGTGGCTACGTAATTGGTGGTATTTAATTAGCACTAATAACAATGTATGAGGCCCAGTAATTTTTGTTTCAACAACATCAGTAGCAGGATAAAAAAATAAATGCCTCAATGAAGGAAAATATAAATGACTTTATTATGAAATCTTAAAAATACGTGGGAATATCCGTCATGTGTGAATCCTTTTGATGGTTTCCACTAAAACCAACATCGCCATAGATTTCGGCAAACATCACAGAAGAAAAAACTAAACAAAACAATCGCAGCATTAAAACTATTTTCGACAAAACTCGCTCGTGACATCCTCACTTTATAAATATCGTTCCAAAATTAAATATTGAAATCGCTGTCATCGCCGCCGATTTGAAAAACGAACGAACGGAAGTACAGGTGATTGTTTTTTTTTTCTTAAATCAAGTTACTCGTAAAACAGATTCATCGGTGGTCGGCCATTACTCGACTAAATCGAAAAGCGACAAAATAGACTTTAATGCTTACGAATGACGGGAATATTCAAAATAACAGGTCTGTGAACTGTTTTTTTACATTGCACTCAATCGCATAGTACGTGACAGCGTTATGCTTAATTTAACTAAATTACGTAGTGTGATTTTTTCTTCCTTTTCTCTAGTTTTTGTAGACATTATACGATTTTGTGCACGCGGTAGGTTGTTTTTATATTCAAATAAGTCTCTAGGCTATGGTCAAAATTACACGTTGGATTTAATTCGAGAAACAAACGTAATAAGATTCTTTGTTGAGAAAAAAATGGGGCATCGCGTTATGATGTCTATAATGATCAATAACCCTTCATCGATCGTGATGCAACGGAGTGAGAAAAAAAACAAATTACTGCGTCGTGATTCTACCACTTAATAATCGTAGTATACACAGTATCTCACGACTACTTTAAAAATAAAAAAATATGGGGTGAAATAACCGGTTGCGAGGCATCATTAAATGTTAACATTATTAAGTTACGATGGGTCAGACGGAGCGCAGGATTGGAGGCTTTATAGTTAGCTAACGAGAGAAGTGTTTAATTTCTATTGATAAAAATTAAGTATTATTTTTTGATTCGCAATGAATGACCACTCAAATGAGTTACCACGAAAATGTGTGCATGATTTGATCTGATTTTGATCTGTAACATTTTCATAGACGAAACTAATGTATCGGACCCATCAACGAACCAATCAGCCCTACTCATGAGAATATCGGCCGAACGATAGGTCTGTTCGAAAAAAGAACGCAGTGATTTTTTTATCGAAAGCTGCGAACGGCTAGCAGGTGTACCACAATGAGGATTTGAAAAAAAGAGTTTGGAACAGAAGGCCTTTTTCCCACGACCCTATCGATATTTTTGAGTTTCAAATTCAGTATCTAGTTCTTATAAGTAGCATACTCTGGGTGTATCGTCCTCACATAATATTAAATTAATTTTTGTATACCAAATTTTGTAAAATCATTATTTGAAAAGAGTAACTATGGAGTTTCTTGTCCGTTCTTCTCCATAAGAATCTACCTTTCCGAATGGACAGTAGAGACTTTATTAATGTAATACTATTATTTTACTGAACTGTAAATGCTGGCGTTCAAAAGTGCCGTTTAATGGCCTAATTGAAATAAACGTTTTGACTTTGACTTTGACTTTGAGTAGGTAAGTACTGTTAAGGGATCGGAGACATTGAAAGGCTTATTCGCGTATCAGGTAGGTTTACAAGATTAAATCATATTGATATGAAATCACTTTTACAACAATTTCATCAACAAACAACAACGCGCCTAATCTATTTTCAACAACTACAGCATGCAAGCTCTACAGTCCCAACCTATTTCACTTTTTACAATTGACAGACTAGAGTTTACCACTGACCCACCTAATTTTATATGACAATTGATGAATAATATTTATTTTGCAAGTAGGTTAAACATAACACTTTTACACGTCAATCTTTTTTGGTCATTTTAAGCTAGATGAGGCCGGTGTTTCCTAGCTGACCACCCTGAAAAGAAACACCGAAACAAACTCAGAGGTCAAAGTCTCTTTTAAAGTTATACAATCTGTACTGGTCAAATCGTATGAGAACCATGTAGGTTAATGTCTGAGGTGGCTTTTTGAGGAAAGTGCCACACAGATTTGAGTGGACCTGTCCAGACAGTGCAAGCATTGTAAGCAACAGTGTAAGCGATGATTTGGTACTATAAGCCCTGGCTGGAGGCTTTAATATTATATTAAGGCCACCACAGGCAAGCCTGGTTAAGCAGTCGACAACCTTATAGGTTGAACTGCGAGAAGCCACTCATAAAAAGAAAAAAAACGATGATTTGGTCGACGATGGAGCATGCTTGCCTAGAAGTAACCTATTCATTCTTGATTTAAAGACGAAAAGTGCCATACATGAAAATATATTATATCTTGTAAGTTTCAATAAATTTTTGTTTGTTTGTTGGTTTGCGAGTCGCAAACAAACTTTTTAAATGAGGTTTATTAATGATTAACTTAAATATGACTGGAAAGAGCGATGGACGCTCTGCGCGTCCAGTATAATAATATTTTTAGGATGCTGTTGCGAAGGCCTCGTTTTTGTAGTGCCTCAGAAATGTTTGTGCAAAATCGAACTGATAGCTTTCAAGCGGTAATTCGCAAAAAAACTGCATCTCTTCTGGGCAGAGTACGAGATACTAGCAACAGCATCCTCAAAATAATAAGTGAGGATATTACTTCTCCAATTTTAAAAAAGATGGTGAGGATGGTGATAAAATGATGTCCCAATGAAACATTATCATTTTAACATTATCTTTTATTTATTATTAATATCATGTCACTTTACTAACAATAGTTTGTAAGTCATTATTGTAATTACTAACATATTGGATCTTAGTCATCTGAATAAAGGAATTATTATATATATACACTTCTCATCAAAAAAATCGAAACACCTCGCAGTTTATGATTTGATAAGGATTATCAGAAAAATGTGTATATTTAGGAATAAATGTAAAATGTCATTTAATAGTGAGTAGTATGAGGTTTTTAAATCCTAATGTTAATGTTCTAAATTCAAATTAAGTCTTCATAGGTTTCGTATTTTGTATAATGAGTAATTTTTACCCTGTATGGAATATGAAGGAAATGGGTAAAACAACACGCGTAAATGAAAAAAAATGTAAGAAACGTTTATTTAATAACTTGTATTCCCTCCGCGAGCTCTTATTACTGCTTCCATACGGTTCTTCATCGATCGGATGAGAGTCACGATCACATGTTGTGGTATATTATCCCATTCCTCTTGGATTGCATTTTGCAGCTGGCTAAGTGTTTCTGGGGCTGGATCTCTTGCTCGAATTCGTCTCTTTAATTCATCCCATAGATGTTCAATGGGATTCATGTCCGGGCTTCTTGCTGGCCATACCATAATGGAGATACCGACTTCGGTAAGATAATCTCGTACGACGCCCGCGGTGTGAGCTCTAGCATTGTCGTGCATGAATATGAAGTCGTTGCCAATAAAATGTGCATAGGGCATCACATGAGGTTCAAGACACTGTTCGATGTACCGATGAGAGTTTAGTGCAGGCAGCCGTGGCCCAGATACAAAGGCAAGTTCTGTCTTACCGTCGGCGCTGATTCCTCCCCAAACCGTCCACGAACCGCCACCATAGCTGACCTTTTCTTCAATGCAGCATTGTGCAAAGCGTTCTCCATCTCTTCTGTAGACCTTGTTCCTTCCGTCGTTACCATACAGCATAATTTTACACTCATCAGAAAACAGTACTTTGCTCCACTGAAGGTATGACCAAGTTAGGTGCTCGCGTGCAAAGTTAAGGCGCGCTCTTCGATGGTCTGCAGTTAATTTCGGCCCATTCGCTGGCTTATGCGGTGCCAATCCGCGTTCCTTCAACCTTCTTCTTATTGTAGAGTCACTTACAGCTACTCTTCGTACAACGCGAAGCTGCTGCTGCAGTTGAAAAGCGTTAAGGCGTCGATTTCGTAAAGAGGTTGTTACAATAAATCGATCATCTCGCTCAGAAGTGACCCGATTCCTGCCAGATCCTGAACGGCGCGTGAACGAACCAGTCTCCCGATAGCGTTTGTAGACTCTATGAACAGATGATAAGCTTAGATGCAATCTTGCAGCCACAACACGCTGACTAAGTCCAGAATCCAGCAATGCCACCACTTGGGCGGCTTCTGCGGGCGAAGTATCCATATGTTTTAGAAAAAAAAGTTTTTTCAGACGTCCCAAAGTCACAGTAAATGAAATAAGAAACAAAAAGTTTAAAGACAAGCGCTAATTTTAGTTTTTAAACGAGAAACGTACTCCAACCCTAAATACACATTTGTCTCAAAACAGTGATTAATTTCATTTATAGGATAAACAAATGAAATTCTAATTTCGAATTTTGATTTTTTTCTTCTTACTGTAATGACCAAACTGCCAGCTACACAATAATGTTTTTTTTTTCATGGAATTAATTCTCTTTTGTAAAAAATTAGGACAAAAACAATAAAAACGAAAGTGTTTCGATTTTTTTGATGAGAAGTATTTAAGTTTTGATTACAAAATAAAAGCTTGCTAAAGATTTGCAACAACATTTTATTTATGTATCATGTCCCTTTACAATATTTCGATGGCCGTATACATAGTTTAATTAGGCAATGAACTTCAAATAATGTATAGGCAAAGGGCTTATAATAGACAGAAAAAAATACACAGATCGTAAAAAATCATAAAATTATCATGAATAGCAAATACATTGTTTCAAGACGTCTTCATTGGCAGTTTTGTTGCAATTAAAAGCACATCAATTTAGATTAGATTATCTGAGATCCTGTAAGATCTCAGATAACGCAACAAGATAATAAAAGTCGATCGTTAACAATAATCCATACTTAAAACTACACTGAATGTTTTTGAAAACTAAGCTACATGCATTTTATCACCATTTTATAAGTCGTCATAAAACCAAGCTCTCAATGTTGCCAACATTCCGTTACTTCATCATCATTGTTGCCATATATTGCTCCAAACAAATATTGTTGAGTAGAAATATTATTTGCACGCACAACAGTAAAACAGTTGGTGTTTACATTCCGATGTGAATTCGTAAAGTGATCGGCTACCTATATTTGGATGTGTTTTACACCGTGGTGTAACACGAATTTGCTGAAAGGTAATTTTCGTGGCATAAAAAGGTGTGTGGATAAAAAAATGCTTTCATCATCATGGTCCATAGCATGACTTCGCCTGCTGCTGGGCATAGGCGCCTCTTTTCCGTTTATTTTTGTACGAATATAATGCCAAACGCATGCCGCGTCGTCCGGGGAGACGACGTGGTTATGTGGGGCTTGCACCCACTAAAACCTTCGCCTATGCACCTACTTTCGCCTTGATGGGTGGGCTGCGAGAACTACTACGCGTGACATACGCGACCCACCCAGCATGGCCCAGTTCTGAGCTCCCTCTTCTTTTCCCACCTCCGGGCTCCCTCCTCCTTCAGCGATATCCGGGTGCACTGGGACATCACAACAACTGCAGGGACCGTGCAAGCGCCTCTTTCCCTCTAACCTTATCCAGGTTCTACCGCGATGGATGCTGAAGATTATTCTTACCCGGAACAGAAAAAAACTAAAGCTATCCTTTTGAACTGCGTACGTTGTGAAAGTGGTAATTTTCCATGTTTTGTTGCTTCACATGATTTTTTAGCATGATGACCACGACGGTCAACAATTGACTGGCAGTACTTAAATTGCTAGGTTTCTGTATTCGGTCAAGCCGTTTTTTTTTCAGAACCTGCAAAAGCTCTTTTCTCATTAGTGCTACAACTAACAACACCTGCTTTCACTCAAGTTGATTCTATCTCGTATTACACTTCGGTGTAACAGCAGCCTCGTCTCAAACGACATCTTGAACATGACAAGGCCCTGACATTTGGCCGACGTCGCAAAAACCGCAAGCCAGGCCGGTGCTCTATCGCATTTCACCGTTATGACTCTCATTGTTTCAATTATCGCTTTTACGGGTTAAAAGTAGACTTTAAGTACCGTTTGAGGAGATTATCATCAGAGCCTTAAGGGTTTATGGGCTGTGGTGGCTGGTGGGCAGTGTTGAATAATTATGATAGTTATGGGGTAATGGTATAAGGAAAAGTTACGTAGATAATGTCAAAAATATGTAGTGAAAACGTGGGATGAATAATGTGAGCGATCAAATGGTTATAAAGGAGCTAGGGTTTATTCATAACAGCCGCATGCGCCGATCCTGAAGGTCAAGCAACGCTTTACCAGCTTGATCCATGGATGGGTTACCATCTTAACTTCGGAAAGCATATTGAGCTGTTGTAGATCATTGTCAGTCGTTACTGGAGTCAGATGCCAAGAAATCTACCATCAGTCTTCTCAAGGCGCCGTCAGCGGAGACTGGTTATCCCTTAGTTGCCACTGACTTATTTTAATTAATATTTGATACTGAAAATAGTTTTTTCATTCTTTACACTGTTCTCACATATAGAAGCAACAAAGTTAATGTAACCAGGATTTTTGTAAACATAAAATAGTTTAAAAGAGTGTCCGTGGAGTTTCTTGCACGTTCTTCTCCATAGAGATCTACGCTTTGGAACGTGCAAATAGCTTCATGTTTTTGACGGACTGACTTTGACAATTCAAAAGTACATGTTAATGGTTTATTTAAAATAACTGCTTTGTCTTTGACTATCGTGTTACCCAGTTACTGGGTTGTGGAGATCAGATAGGCAGTCGCTTCATGTAAAATACTAGTACTTAGCTGCAACCAGTAAGAATAGGAGCCGCCCCTTACATAGCGGGGAAAGCAAAGCAGAATATGTTAGATATACAGGGATCCAATTCCGATGATGTAAAAGGGATAGTGCTATTCGCTATGTATAGCTCCGTCTCTCTCTTAGAGCGGAATCATGATCGTTTTAAGACTTCATCAAAAAAATTCTTCAGTCAAATTACTGTCTAAATTAACCACAAAATGAACAAGTAAGTAACAAGTTGAAACTGGGTCCGAGTGCTCATGCGTTATATAAAGAACTTGCTAAACGCTTAGTTGACACTTCACCTGACCCAAGGGCTGGCTTTTACCTCGGACAGAGGATAGTTTGGGCTCACTTCCAGTCGATAGAGATGCGGACGAATTTTTTGACGCCATATTTTAGTTAGGAGTTTTTCTTTTTATTTTACAACTAATTAGTCTACATTATTATTATTATTATTATTATTATATACTTTATTGTACACCTCATAATAAGAACAGGACAATCATACATAAAATAAGTGCACAATGGGCGGTCTTATCGCACAAGGCAATCTCTTCCAGACAACCTTTGGATGGATTGAACGAAGGGAGATAGATTTAGGGCTGTCAGTGTACAAACGTTTTAAACAATACTAATTAGATATAATAATATAAAATACATAAATACAATACCAATTTGTATACTAATAAATATCAAATATATAATTGAGACAGGAGCGGAAAAATTAAAGTGAAAGGTAATGCTCCTTCACCGTTCTTTTAAACTCTTGTAGCGTTTGGGCACGCCTCACTTCTAAGGGTAATGCATTCCACAAACGAGCCGCTTGTATACTGAAAGATTTGTCAAAGAAGGAAGTGGAATGCATACGAATACTTAGTTTTAGATTCTCCGATGATCTCAAAGACCTAGAATGTGTGTCACAGAGGAACTGAAAGCGTTCTTTATTGTTATCTCGATCACCAATGGACGTTGAAATGTGAGTGACATGGCGACATGAGCATATTGAGCATTAATGTACCCTGGCCAGTTTAAGGGCTACAAGTGACATTAAGGTATCTATAATATAAGTTCTTGAATATAGAAATTCTCTCATTCTTGGAAGGAGTTATAGTGAGTGGACTTAAGTGAAATACAAATTGAACTGGAAGATGACTTGGCTACGTCCGAGCAATTTGTTTATTAGTGACTTTATACAAATTGCTGTACATATTTTTAATTAAGAATTTTTTTATGTACGAACAGTAATGCTTTCATTTGACATGTCATGTTAAAGTAACTATTACTGGCGTATAATTACATATATTATATCTGGCTATCTAATAGCGCTTTCTGAGACCTAATTTTCCCCAAAATTGCCCACCTATGAGTGCTTAAGTGTGTGGAGTTGTAAGTCCTGCAGACACATAAGGACTTGGGTTTTAAGTTTTTAATCTGAAAGGTGGTGCAGTCAACCACAGCCATTTTGATTTTAATGAAAAGTTTTGCATAGATAGATCTCGGCATTTCTAATAACATAGTAGACATTTCCAATGCTACCAAACTCGTTTACAAAATAGAAGTATCGACAAAGAACCCCCATCTCTACACTTACAAACTTGAACGATTAATCAATAAGTTTCGCGCAAAATACCCATACTTATCAATACAACACATTATTACAACTAAATTATTCCCACCAGCGAGAAATTATTCCTCTCTCCTATGATAAAAGTACTAGTTATTAAAATCTACCGCGGACCGTAGAACAGTCGAATGCAGAAGTTTCGATCCTTACTGTTCTGTCAGAAAGCTTTTTCATTATCGTCGTTGCATGGCCTCCCACAAGGCGGACCGATGACCTGGTGATCGCCGCGGGAGTTCGTTGGATGCGAGACGTACAGGGGGGCTGCTCTCTAAGCCCGAAGTCCGTAGTTTCGAGCTTAGTTGCGGGCTTATTTTACTCCGTATCACCTAACCACTAAGAATTAATGACAACACGATTTGACAGTTACTGTCAAATCGTGTTGTCATTCATTCTTAGTTCGGGTTCGGAACTAATCGTAAGTCCGTAGGTGATACGGAGTAGAATACGCCCGCAACTAAGCCTGAAACTACGGACTTCGGGTTCAGAGAGTAACCCGAAGTCCGTACGCCTGATGGCAAGCTATGATGTGGTCGATGATGGACTGGTAATTCCACGGGGAACATGATTTTCTGCCACCATTGAGTTCTTGATCTAGTGGTTGCTGACTGGCTTGCATGGGTTCCTGGTTCGGGCATAGTTCAAGCATTGTTATTGGATTTCTTAGTAGCAGCTCCGTTCTCGGTTGACAGCAGCAGGCCAGCCGGCTCCTTATTGCCCTTGGGAATGATGCATTAGACTGGCCTGTCGGTCGAGTGGTTAGTACTGGTTAGTGACCCTGACTGCTAAACCGGAGGTCGTGGGTTCGATTACCACCCAGGACAAATCTTTATGTAATGGGCATGATCATTTGTTCTGTGTCTGGGTGTAATTTGACTATAATATGTATGTATTTAGACATATAAGTAGGTTTATCAGTTGTCTGGTTGCCATAGCACAGGCTCTGCCTAGTTTGGGATCGTTGAGAGTTGTTCCAGGATATATTATATTATATTATACATTACTACTATTGGGTCTTCACATCTGTATAACCCTTTGGAGAAATTAGGCATGATGTTATGTTACAAGTTGTCGCTTAATTGGTTATGACTTCAAGACCCGTGTTTTCAGTAGATATCGTACAGAACATTATTTTAGACTTCTGAACTTCCTTACACTATGCTAGCATACCATATTGGTCTAAAAACTGAATATACACCAATATATAAATTGCGTTAATAATATAGCTGTTATAAACACGTTGTTTACAATGTCGACGGCAGCGCCATCTGCCCGAGTCCCGTTACCTCAGGGACATGCGCGCGCGCACTCTAAGTGAAAACAGATGATGGGTACTGTTACTAGATGAGTTTATACTTTTGCGTGCTGGGTTATTTATTAGACTTATAATTAATGTCTAGAAAATATGCTGTTAAGTTTGTTAAGTGGGTTTTGTGTATGCGTGCTGTTGTCAGGAAGAGAAATAGAGCAGTTCGTTTTAGTAGGTCAAGGTAAAAGTCCAATGCAATTAATGAGTTGGTGTAAACGTTATGACAAGGCGATACATTTTCTTGGCGAAACTACTCGGAATTTCAAGTTGGATAGTTTCGACAACAATTGCGTTTGCTGTACTTTCTAACTTGGTGTTAAATTGTCAAGTAATATGTAATATAAATGAGCACCTATTTTATTCAGTCTTCCCCCAAACTCTTCCAGGCATTCTGTTCCTAGGAGACTAGCTCCTCGAACCAGCCCTTGCAGTCAACATCCAGGTCTTCTCGCCACCTCTTCCTAGGCCGGCCTCGGCGTCGCTGTCTATCCTCAGGCACTTTGTGGTGTCTTTTGCCCACAGGTATGCAATTTTATTTGAGTACCAAACCTTGTTCTCTCATGTGCGTTTTAGGGTGTTACCATATCTATCGATCGCTCATCGACCGACAACTTTGATTGACGTCGATCCATTGCTGTGGTAGGTTTTAGTGTAGAAGGAACTGTCTGATCATCGACCTCATCAGTCCACGTATGATCACAATCAAAGATATCCTTTTTTTATGGATGAGAAATCATCAAATGACTCCTTCCTTTCGCTCTGGGAAAGGCGGAAGGGAGCGTCGGACTCTTACTGCCTTAAACCCACCCGTGTTCCTCCTAATGCCCTTTGCGTTCCAGGGCCGCAGTGACTGTTTCGAACAAATTCCGCAACCCTTGCAGGATCATAAGTATCCTATCAATGTAATAGAAAACGAGCACTGGCAGTTACAAAAGCCATGGGAAGTGTTGAAACAGCCACTCAAACTCCAAGCCACGATCTATTCTTCATCAACGAATAAAATCAATATTACATCCTGTCCATACATAAAAGCTTATAATGACGCCGAGAGTTTTGGCATTAATCGTAAAATTGCAGGAAATTGGACCTGATGAATCTTATTACTTCCTCTTAACAATTACTTATATGGCATGTAATTACTTACTAGTACAATAAAAGTAACATTAAGTTAGTCAATCGTATTTGGTTGTGAAAATTTGTTTGGAAATGACAAACTATTTGTTCCTCTATCATCATTCATTCTTTGGGCAGCCATTTTTATTTTTAAGCACAAATTTGTCAAAAACGCTTGAACATATTTCTGTTTATTTATTTTTATCAAATGCCTAAATACAAAGGTTCATGACTTTATCTATCTCTGTACCTACCAAATTTTATCTAAATCGGTTCAGCGATTTCAGCGTGAAGAGGTAACAGACAGACAGACAGACACACTTTCGAATTTGTGCCATTGGATACTTTTATCCCGGGAGTATGTTCCCTTTGAACAATTTCCAAACTTCACGCGAGCGTAGTCATTGGCTTATGTTAATAAAAAACATTTTAAACTAGCTCCAGTTTAAAATATTTTTTATTAACATAAACCAACATGGAAATTGAAACGTCAAAAGTTAGGTGCGCGACTCCTAATGGTCGTTTTTTATGGAGAAGAATCGTTAAAAAAACTGTTGAAACGTCAAAAGTTAGGTGCACGACTCCTAATGGTCGTTTTTTTATGGAGAAGTATCGTTCAAAAACTGTTGAAACGTCAAAAGTTAGGTGCACGCACGACTCCTAATGGTCGTTTTTTATGGAGAAGAATCGTTAAAAAACTGTTGAAACGTCAAAAGTTAGGTGCACGATTCCTAATGGTCGTTTTGTATGGAGAAGAATCGTTAAAAAACTGCAGTTACTCAAACATGCCACTCTTCCATGGCTCTTTCTTCAGCAAACGTTGTGACTGCTGAGACACACGCCACCTCTGAAAAAGATGTGAAAGGGACCGGAGGGTAATCCACCACGCAGACCCAGTTCTGGCTGGCGAATAAATAAGTTTGGTTTTTGGCGAAAAATCATGAAATAATGATCAAATTGAGCGGAACTCGTTCGTGAATATTGTCACTGTATACATTTCTATCGTAAAACATCATTTCTTCTAATTCAGTTACAAAATAAACATAGATGCGGCAAGTTTTCAACATTGTCTTTATCTGTAGAGGTATTAATAGGTCTTAAAGGGAGGATGTAAATCAGGTATTCCCAGGTTAATACTTTTATTTATTTAAAGCACAGGTGTTGGTTTCTAAGCACCTGACATAATCCCCCAGTCGCTTAGGGAGGATAGGGTTGGCCTTAGTGCTATTTTTAGCAGCGCAGGTTTGCGACTATTATAGTTATTACATTAGAATCAATACTGAGTATTTCTGTTCTGTATGGTGATTCTGTGTGGTGTCGGACGTAAAAGAGTAACACCATCCCATCACTTCCCGTGGGTGATATAAAGAGGCGACTAAGGGACTCACCAGAGAATGGGCCGCAGCATTCTCTGTGCATTGCAACAGCTTCACTGCGATAGCCAACCCGCCTGCTTGCGTGGCGATTATGGCAACCCTTATGGGAGGCCTATGTCCAGCAGTGAACGTCTTTCGGCTGATATGATGATGATGATGATGATGACTGAGTATTTACTGACGAATATTAGAGAAGGATGTGTCTTTTCTCACAATGGCATGGTCTATAAAAAACGCTAATGTGGTATCGACAGTGAATAAGGTGGTTAACTCACTGTCCACTATCAGGGGTTCCCTGATGTGTATTTAAGTTTCGCCACAGGTGGAGGGTATTTTCATCATTCTTAAAACCTTGCCTTATGTGAAACTAACTAACCTTTGCCAATTTAATCTCATGTATTCCAGAAGTAAAAAAAAACACCGTTACCGTGCCGTAGCACGTGGAGTTCTAAAACACGTGGTTTCTGAAGGTTAGTTAAAACATTGCATGCATCCAGTGCTAACTTTTGTCATACATGAGCTTACTGTCATTAAGATTTATGTATCATGGGCATATTACCTATATTGGCACGCAAAAGTATTAAGCACCGCATTTTAGTGATAAGAACCACGTGTCCAGCTTACATGAAGTATTCAAATCTGAAGTCTTCATTGCAATTCAAAACATTCTGAGTTAATACTCCTTCAAGCCTTTGCTCCAAAGCCAAAGCTCCTCAGATAAAGTAAGTTAGTACTCAGAAGAAAGTGCATTCATTAAGTCAGGAGGCTTTAAACCTAAGGCTATATAAAAAGTCTAAACGACAAAGAAGATGCGAAACGCTAATCAACTACTGTCACATACCAGTCCATCCTAGATACACAAAACTCAGCATAAAATTGAGTGTTTTACTTGCTGATATGTAAGAAGACATTTGAACAAGACATGACCACATGAAGGCCACTAGCAAGATTCATATCAAGGAGATCATACCCAGGAATAACCTGAGCGAGCGACAGGTCTCGATATGATACTCTTCAAGCATGATGGCTGTCTAGTAGACAATAGCTTGTTGTAATGGCACCGCAAGATTTTGGCGGGAGCGTGCAAGGCTGTGCGCCTAGTATGGCGTTCACCTGCGCGCGCGCCACCTGCCGCACATCTGACACAGATGCAGAGTAGTGATGGGACAGGGATGGTGTCGATAGATGTTATATTTGAGAAATATTGTAATAAGTTTTAGGAAAAAAAAAAACATTAGGAACATTTATTTTTTTTGTTTTTTTATTGAACTTTTTCAGTTTACCTAATGATAATAGGTTTTGTCCTGCCATTATCAAGAATTTTTTATTTTAAAATCAGCTGCATTCTGTTAGACTAGAAGCCAACAATTATTAGATTGATATTTGAAATGTAATAAGCTGTACTCGTACATTGTCCAGTCATTGCCTGATAAAAAATATTTCGACAGATATCCACGCAGTAACGTATTTATTATCATTATAAAACCATGAATAAAGGATAAAGGCAACATAAAAACAAGTACCCACATAAATTATTGTAAAAACACGTTAAAACAGAAAACAAGGGAAGTACTTATGTATGTAAGCAAAGTAGGTACTATTTTACGTGATGTAACTTTAAATAGTAGATTCGACGAAAAATTTTGTTGTGTCTGATTTGCATCTTTGATTTGCATAGATATCGCACAATTCTAGACGATTTTAAAGGACACTCAATAAATAAAGTGGAGCAATTTGCATTTCGTTCTCAGAAAAATAGAAAAATAAAAGTATCGTATTTTGCAATTCGTTTTGAAACTAAAGGCGGATAGCTAGTAATTAAAAGAATTAAAAAAATAAGAAATTACACTATAGCAAATTTAGTTATTTTGACATTAAATTCCGATGTCGATTTCAACTCTAACATCGTCATTTTGATATTGTCACATTTCTTGGTTGCACATTTCTTCAACATCATAAAAATAACCTTATAAAAAAACATCGGCACAAATTTCTATCGACACTTCCCACCACTATAAACTTCTCTCCGCGCATCTCAACACTTGACGAATGCGCTTTACGCTGCACAACTAGTCTAATTATTACGTCGACTAGACGATACACATCGAGCAGCGATGCAGCCGCTATATTGTGTTACACAACGATTGATTAATTGTGTTACGAACACTGAATGTAAGTAGTAATCGTTTTAAAGAGATGTGTTGTCAGGGACAAGTACGAATGTTTGCTATTTATATTTTTATTGATTGTTGGTCTTGATGTTTCGGGTTTTAGAGTTAGTTGGGGACCTAGGAGAACCCTGATGGACATCTTATGAATACCTAACTCACGTTTGAGGAATAAGATATTTTCGTTAACGAAATTGCTCAACAAGATTTTCGTATGATGGGGTTTTACTGACGAGTTTCACACCAAATATGACTGAGATACTCCTGTCCAAAACATTGACTAATTGTAGGGACCCGAGACACCTGCACCATTGATGACCTCTGATGCCAGCTATACGCTACAAGCGTGGCCACCTCATCTGCCTAGCCTTTTCTCAATTATATTGGGGTCGGCTTCCAGTCAAACCGGATTCAACAGAATACTATTATTTTACGTGGAGCGGCTGCCTACCAGACCTCCACAACACATTTACTGGGTAACACAGTTGTTCTTGGCAAGACTTGAGTCAGATTTAAGTAGTTTCTGACAATCCATAACAACTGCCAAAGAACTACAAATAACAGCCGGGACCAACGCCTTAACGTGCTTTCCGAGGCACGGAGGAAACTCGGTATGTTAAGATAATCACCCGTCCACAGACCAACCTTGGCAAGCTTGCTTAACCTTGAAGATCGACACGTGCGGCTGTTATTTTTTGCCACGAGCTCCTCACAATCGCGGCTGCACAAACTGTTTGGTCACCAACAACTCGAAAGAAGAAGAAGATATTCTCAATGATCATTTCAAGGCAAGATGTGTCATAGGGACATTCCATAGTTAGCAAGCGAGGCGAACGGTGATTCCTACCAGGGTTGCGGAATTTGTTCGAAAGAGTCACCGCGGCCCTGGAACGCAAAGGGCTTTAGAAGGAACACGGATGGGTTTTAGTCAGTAAGAGTCTGACACGCCCTTCTGCTCCATCCAGAGCGGACGAAGTCATTTGATGATTTCCCATCCTTAGAAAAAAAAAAAGGCGAACGGTGATTGAACTTGCAAACAGAATGGTACTGTTGGTTCTTATTTGGACTCATTCATCTGGTCATTTGTATTCTTCTGCAGGTTTAGGTAATCATTTCTAAAAACATAGGCCCTTGTATGGCCCGAAAACACTAGCTAGATTTGTGGATTTCATTTCCTACATAAAGCCTTGTCATTATTTGTTACACCATAAGCTTTTATTAATATTAAGGCAAGGATCAAAGCTTAAAGAATAAAAGCATAAATCCATCTCGTAACACCACAACTCGAACTTGACCATAACGAGACCCAACGTACGATCCGATACAGTTTTTTCATTGAATGGTTGCATATTTTAATTTACTTTGTACACGAGTATTTTAGTCCGTCGTTAATATGGGAATCGTGCGCAGCGCAGACGCCGCTCGCATCCAAATGACATTACAAAGTAGTGTTGCCACGCCTAATATGGGGTTTTTATATTAAATTATTATGTGGTACATTTATTAGACTGGTAGTGTAATTTAAAACATGGTGTGTTTTATTTTTTAAAGTTAGAGACGCACATAATATTCGTATTAATGTTACATGACTTTGGCCTTACCTTGTCTTCTTGCTACAAAAATAAGAAGAAAAAGAGGATATATAGATAGAGTATTATATTTTTTATTGTTTAGGTAAGTAATCTTATTTTTTTTATCACTGACCGTAAATGAATTTCGAAGCCACAAAATATCAATTTTCAAAATTGGAACTTTAACACAATACCTGGCAACACCATTCTCAGTAACCTACAGGGTGAGTTATAATAGCCCGCATGTACAGGGTGTATAAAAACACAAACAGGGTAGTTTTGCCTAGATCTAGTGGAAGTTACGAATCGAGTCGAATGCCATTCGTGTCAACTCGGCTTATGAATACAGAGCACCCATAAATAGGTCCGTTAGGGTTGCACTAGACACGAGAACGACGGAGACTAGACACCTTTTGGAGTTGTGCTAACCTGTTACCTTAATTACTGAAAATCAAGAACATAAAATAAAAACATGATCATTAAGATATGTTGATTGTCTCTTTCAATTAATGGACAACACAGATTTTTATCATGAATCACTTAAAAAGGTACTTCAGAAGTTGAAGTTGACTGACTTTTGATTGGATTGGCGTTTTCTACAACATCACGCCTTTGGAACAAAGGGGTAGGCAGAATTGTACAAGTTTTCAGTTCTTCAATCCACCATTTATGTTTCAGCCCTACATAACATAAGCTGAGTGTATCACTGGCTAGTAGCTACGTATGCGATACTACGATACGTACTACCGACCCACCCCGGTTTTTGCACGAGCGCATTATTTACGCAAATCTTTCTTGTTTATCGCTCTTTCTTTTATTGAAAACCCTATCAAAATCCAAAACCTCCAAACAAAGCTCCTTCCCCTATTACCGCTAAAAGTTTAAATTTACAAAAATGTTTTCTTAGCGGGTAAGTACAAGCTAAGAAAACATTTTTGTAAATTTGCTAAGTAGTTTAAAAGAACATTTGGCGCAGTGGTTGGGCGATTGAGTACTGCGCTGCGTGTCACGGGTTTTATTCCCGCACGGAACAAATATTTGTAACGCCTACAGATTTGTTCCGGGTCTGCCTGTTTGTTTATGTGAGTTTATATGTTTGTAAACGCACCCACGATACAGAGAGATATACCTAGAGAGAAGAAAGGCTTTTTTTTTAATAAGTCTAAAAAATAAATACATACAAAATTTCAGCTTTCTACATTTCGCTATATGTTAATAGCCATTCAGCAGAGCAAACGATTTTATACAATTAGCTAGATAGATAACACAAACCGGAAACAAACCCAAACTTCACCTCACAATTTACCAGCACACTCCTCAATATCCGTGGGAAACGGTACTTTAAACATATAAATAAAACGAGTCAAGTTAAACGCATAATCCTGAACCAGTTTGATTCAATAAATTGACGTAAATATGAGACATCGTTAACATTTACTTGGTCCCAGCTGCTCGACATTCCGAGTATGTAAACGACCAGTTTTTCTCTTCCGGACCTGTAATACTTGGAGAGGTAACTTTTGCTAAATTACTGCTAAGTATGACAGGGGTTATTAATAGTCGTATCATCGTGTCATCCTGTTTTGATCTGTATGGTGTCGGACGTAAAAGAATAGCACCATCCCATCACTTCCCATGGGTGTCGTTAGAGGCGACTAAGGGATTTACCAGGGAATGGGCAGCAGCATTCTCTGTGCAATTGCAACAGCTTCACTGTGATCGCCAACCCCTCCCCCTTGGGGGAGGCCTACGTCCAGCAGTGGCCGTCTTTCGACTAATTTGATGATCCCGGTTTTGGGGACATCTTTATTAACCGTTATGTTAATAGACAATAACACCAGTCTAGCACTATTTCTAGCCATAAAGGATCGTACCGACTGGTTCGACTTTGTGACAATGCGACACTGGGATGTAGATAGAACAATGTTTATGAAAAAATGTTATCGCATTGTCGCCTCGCGCCTGACTGTACGAGCCCTAACAACTTTCACAAAACCCAGCCGTCGTCTCTTTGGTCTTTCTCTTCTTTTATCGGTTGGTTACGAGGTTCTTTCGAGGTGCGAAAGAATAATATGACAATCAGCCCATAATCATTGATATTGACGGTGACACCTTGTCTTTGTGGGAGGGTGCGGGCCGTTATCCACTATGCGGGCCCGAGCTGGGTAAGTGAATGCCACGTCACTTAAAGTTTATGGTCAAGGACATGCCGGTTACCTTATCAATTACGGTTTCCATAGCCGGTTATAGAGCAGTGGTGATGATACAATTTGCTTAAGGACCAACGACCTTTTTGTTTGTCAGTAAATCCTCATCCTCATACACTCTTTCTAGGAAAAAAAGTTATGTCGGACTCCGACCGACGAAAACCACAATTTCTACAGCTACCATAACTCAGGGACACCTCCAACAGGCCCCATCAAATTGTGTGGCCGATCATGTCCATTAGGCCCCTCTTTATGGTGGCCGGAGATCATGGAGCGCTTTTCTACAAGGACCCACGATCTTTTTTTTTTTAAGCATTGAAAGTCATCATAACTTCTTCAGCTCTGGGCCGCGGTGATTCTTTTGAACAAATTCCGCAACCCTGGCAAGAAGGACCCACAACCTACACATCATAACTTAGCAAAGATAAAAGATTACAAATCCTTAATTGAATTCTCACCTCCACACAAAGACAGTCATTGTAACATTAACAAATAAACCAATTAATCAGTGAACACGACTATTGTTTGATCAAGCGACCTAGCGAATGCCGGAAGCGACTGCGCAGGCGCAATCATACGCACCTGACCAAATATGGATGACATCTCAATGTGTTCGGCAGGTTGATAAGGTAGTTTTATAACAATAGATGCCACTGTTTCACAGAATATAAATAAACCAAAATAATAGATCTCTCGCTCAGGGCGAAGTGGGAGGGAGTGTCAGACTTGCTGTCTTCAAATGACCTTTTCGTTCCAGGGCCGCGGTATCTCTTTCAATTCCTCAACCCTGGATTATTTAATGCCCTTGCTTTTTTTTGGCTTCGTTCCCCCAAGTGAAAGAGAAGTGAATTCAAAGATAGTGTGGCTATCTATCAGTGAATCTTTTTTTGCAATCGGGCCAGTACTTCTAGATATAATTTCCTAAAACAAAACAATCCCCCATCCCTTTATAATATTGGTATAAATGTCGGAGTCGCACTACGGCCGTTACGCGTAACGTCCGTTTATGACGTTATTGTATTCTTTAAGATGTCATGCTGATTAAAAACACAGAGATCAGCAACCGTCAGTGTGTCATTGGATACTGACTCGTCTATTGGAACTGAAAATGAAATGGAACGCCGTTATCTAATCATAGTAACCCTAGACCAGTAGCTTAGGATTGATGTTGTTATGATTTCCACAAACCGACAGGAAGGCACTTATCTTTACGACTACTACGTAATTCATATATTTTTCTACGAAACTTACAGAAATACATTATTTATTTCAACAACTACATGGGTACACTCACGCGCAGAATTTATGACTCAAAATTATCTGAAGCTCGATAAGGTTGAACGTCAATCTTTGACGCAAACTGTAGGCCCAATTATAAGGTACGGTCAGCGATAAAAGTTACCACTACTTATTTGTTTTACACATCATCTAAATTACAAAATGATTTAATGTCGCTTTAGGGTTCCGAAAATCTGTAGGAAACGGAACCCTTAGAGGATCACTTGGGTGTCTGTCTGTCTATCTGTGTGGATGTCTATCGGTCTTTCTGTCTGAAAAAATGCAGATAATAGTTCTTTACCTATAGATTGCAGGAAAACTTACGAGAAGTCTATTGTGTTAAAATAACATTTTACAAAAAGGAAATCGTTCGGAACTCTTTGCACGCGATCACGGCTTGCAATTGGCCTGTTTTATTATATCAGGTTATAATAAAGAGTTGATTGAGAGCCAGCCCAAATACTAGGTTGTGGAGGTCCAATAGGCAGTCACTTCATGCAAAATACTAGTATTCAACTGGACCCGGTAAGACTGGAAGCCGACTCCAATACACGTGGAAAAAGGCTAGATAGTTTGAACGAAGAGTTCAATATCATCTTCCTGCCCTTATCCCATGTTACTTGGGGTCGGCGCAACACGTTTTTTTCTTCCATTCTGTCCTGTCAGCCGTCACGCTATCACTAACTCCCTTTCCTTTCATATCACTCCTATCACAATCCATCCATCTTTTATTTGGCCTCCCTCTCCCTGTCCATCCATCCACATTTATATTCGTAACTCTTTTAGTTACGTGCATTTCATCCCTCCTCTTTACATGACCACACCAAGATAAGCGGATGGATGATACCTATTTAATTGATTTCAAATTTTTTGCCAATATATTTTTGCTCAATCGTTGTGATCTAAAACTGAAGAATTAACCAATTTTGGCCCCGACTGTACCAACTCATTGCAAATATTAGAATTTTACGGACATCGGAAGTGACGTCAATGATAGTGTTGGTACTCCGTCAGTGCGTTCAAACATGGTGTTTCATATCTTTATTACCCTTTATTGCTTCTTACTCAAAGAAGTCCTAGGTAGGTATGTTTTACAACTTCTTATGTACATGTTTAAAAACTGCTGAATTATGATGATCATCAAATAATGGTATTCATCATCTTATTATTATTTTGAGCCGTTACTATCCCATTTCAAGAATAAGCTCGTGGCAAAATAATAACAGCCGCACGTATCGTCTTAAAGGTTAAGCAACGCTTGCCGAGGTCAGTCTATAGATGGGTGACCATCTTAACATAACGACACTCCTCCGTGCCTCGGAAAGCACGCTAAGCCGTTGGTTCCGGCTGCCATTTGTAGATTTTTGGCAGTCGTTACAGATTGTCAGAAGCCGGAAATCTGACACCGATCTTGCCAAGAAGTACCGTGTTACCCAGTTACTAAGTTGTAGAGGTCTGGTAGGCAGTCGCTCCACGAAAATTAGGAGTGGAAGCCGACCCCAATATGTTTGGGAAAAGGCGAGGCAGATGATGACTATCCTACTTGAAGAAAGGCTATATTATATACTCTTTCAACTTTTCCCAGTTTTCTGCGACTTTGAATCCCAATGTCTTGTGATGAAGTTTGCGCTTTTTCTGATCTTGCCACAATGTGGTTCCTATTTCATCATTAATTACTTCATTAAGTTCTGATCCAATTTTCTGGAAGCTTATGTAGGATTTGGTCACTAACTGCCGGTTTCAATAACGTATCATATCGTAGTAACGTTCCTTCAACCAACTGTCTATTTATTTAGTTAACCAACAATTATTTACACATCACATTCATAGTCTCATTCAATCTTCTTTTAAAAGAGCAAAAATTAATTAAAGGTTAACACCTCACGCACAATTTAAGTTTATTCACATTGTTAACTCTAAAAAAAAAATTATAAAACATTTACTTTTTACTTAATATTTAAAATCTAAGTTGAAACAATAATTATGAATAAAAATAAAGCTACGTAAAGTTCGTATGAATTAGAATTAAGATTTTTGGTTAGTGAGTAAAATTTTTACAACTAAAATTTTAAAACAACACACAATTAAAATAATTAAGTTAAGTGAAAATTAGCTACCAACAGTAGGTAGCTGAAACGACATGTTTGCCTTTCAAACATGACGTTTTAGCTACTGTTGGTAGTTGTTATTGAGACCGGCCGAATTGCGCTTAAGTCACATTGGTCCCTTTCCAGTTCTCAACTTTGTTTATAAAAGCAGATGCACACAACCCTGCATAAAATCAACATGAAAACATTCCTTCAAAATCCACCCAATCAGTATTAAAGATTACACACACGTCAACAGTTTAATTTGATACGTAAAGAGACTCGATAACGGCTATAAAAGCAATTTTGCATACAAAAAGGAAGAACCTAATTAAATAAGAATGCGCATTGCATATTCAAGGTTCGTTTGTTACTTAACAGACTGCGACCTGGGTTGCCAGATTATCCTGAACTGATAGAAGGACATACGGAATTCGAGGGTTTTTATTGGCAACGTTAGTTCCGGTAGGTTGGCTGTTAAAAATAATTAATCAGTGTGGTCTGGTCTTTAATTGGTGATTGCAAGTATGTTGTTGAAAGTAATTTTATCGGTCGAGTTTTCAGAAGGGAATTTATATTTTTTGTTCCCTATTTTCGCAGTAGCCCGATTCTTAGGGCATAAGTCACAAGAGGTATTCCATTTGAACGAGCGTCGAGCGTCGTCGAGCGTTGGGTCTAGTCGTCCGATCAGAACCAGGCTCGAATGGCTAGGGCCAGAGCCTGCCAGGGTTGCGGAATTTGTTCGAAAGAGTCATCGTTGCCCTGGAACGTAAAGGGCATTAGGATGGGTTTTAGTCAGTAAGAGTCTGACACTCCCTTCCGCTCCGCCCAGAGCGGAGGGAGTCATTTGATGATTTCCCATCCATAAAAAAGACGTAGAATTTGATCAGCCTTTTCCCTATTATGTTGTAGTTGGCTTCCAGTGTAATCACATTTTTACACTGACAACACTGGTTGGTTTTTAAACTGGTATTCGGCTGACCCCCACCCGATTAGGCTGGAAGCCGATCCCAAGCTAGTCGAGAAAACAGTTAGCAGATTGATTAACAAATAAGAAATCGAACCACAAGACTAATCACTTAATTACTTAAAACGAAAATCACTAAATCCACGGACTAATTGTCCCGCTATGTGCAGATCATTGCTGCGCGGGCGCACGCGACGCTGGCGTGGCGATTATCGCGACATCTGCTGGGAACGCTGCATTTCACACAACGCTTGTTATAATTACGTTGTATACAGTGACGGGCAACACGCGAAGACTTGCTGCAAGAATGTCGGGATTTGCGGTAATCTTGGAATTTAGAAAATTTGTTGAGCTACTAAATTGGAACGTTTGAATGAGTTCTTTTGTTTCAAGTAAACGGGAGCTAGCTTTGTGACGTGTGGACTTTTTGACGACAATATTGGTAGAACTCCCTCATAGTAAAAGGTAAACGAAAATACCAGCTGTTTCCAGCAGCATCCAAGCACTGCATCAACGAAGTTATCAGGACTGAAACTTATCCACTTACTTTAATGTAAGCGTTTGAGATTGCCGTCAATCAAAGTGCAAATGGTAGGTCGCCAAAGCCTGCCAGGGTTGCGGAATTTGTTCGAAAGATTCACCGCGACCCTGGAACGCAAAGGGCTTTAGAAGGAACACGGATGAGTTTTAGTCAGTAAGAGTCTGACACGCCCTTCCGCTCCACCCAGAGCGGAAGAAGTCATTTGATGATTTCCCATCCCTAAAAAAAAAAAAAAAGTCGGGTTTAATCACTATCTCACCCGATGCTGAGCGATGATGTGGCCGCTGATTGAGCACGCTTGACTAGAATTCCTTCTGACTTAAAGAACCCTAGGTTTTAGCTATCAGGAAATACAGAAATTGAACATAATGAACCTTGCTCCTGTCATAGATAGGTCCCCGAAATCCCGCCGTACTTGAAAGACGCAATGGTCATCGCAGCATGTCTTACTGACAGTCGTAGTCCGACCTCCTTGACGCGATAACTTAGTCACCAAGTCACCTGTAGTCATCCAAAAACAGAAGCTATTTCAAATTATCATTCGAAAAGCTTATATCCCCCTTCAACTAATTTACTTTATGGATGCACCTAACTTCCAATTTAACCATATAAGAGTGTAATTAATTATTGTAAACACATCATACAATTGCCTCTTACTCAGAATAACCCTCTTTCATTCGCGTGCATAATTATAACTCTCCTAATTAGATTCTCAGGGCCCTCGGGTCAGAGTGAAAGTGTAAAAAGTCAGATTAACTTAGACTTGGTCTTATTATGCCACAATAATCGGGAAGTTTGAAATGTCGTGGGTTCAAACGCTTATTATATTACTAGCTACCGCCCGCGGCTCCACCCGCGTAAATGACGAAAACTATCCCAAGGGAACATACTCCCGGAATAAAAAGTATTCTATGTGTTATTCCAGACTATAAACTACCTCAGTGCCAAATTTAATTAAGATTCGTTCTGCCGTTCTGACGTGATTGAGTAACAAACACCCAAACTTTCAGATTTAAAGTATTAGTATAGATTGAGGTGATTTTGGGACTGTACTATAGAGGTATGCGGTACAGAGTGTAAAGTCCCGCATACCTCCATTGAAAAGAGAGGATCCTCCGACCAGACGGTTGTTGTGTCTGGTGGGCAACTGCCCGATAGTTGATATTTGGACTGTTGTATATGTTCAAATCGCACGGAAAACTTTGCTAGCGCGATGCAGGATTTCGTTGATAGTTCGTCGTAGATGGCGCTGCGGTTCTTTTTGTTGCCGTACAAATTTCATTTCTTAGTTTTTCTTGTATTGATGCCGCTACAGTAGTTTTGATTAGACTTGAGCGAAGAGAAAGACCTCAAAAACAATGGCGGCCATCAGAAAAGAGCCGGCAATAAAGCTCGACGTGCCGGGCAAACGATTCAACTGCCTCGAATCCCTAAGCGAAACTAATCAGAGAATATCAATGGAGGACTAGTAAAAATGAAGTTGTTAACGTTTGTAAACGTTAGAAACTTCATTTTTAAAAAGTATTGCAAAATACTACCGAAAAAATATAGTTTAATACTCCGATAACCAAATTCACGCAGGTTGTCGGTGACCCGATATTCATACAAACAAACTATCTGACGATAAACCTATCGTTATACAAACACTAGTATTTGCCGACATGCTACTTATGCGTGTTTTGTCAATTATTATTTATTTGGGAATTTGGAGATAGATATGTATGAAGAAATGTATGGTATCAACTGATGAAGATTATTTGGGCTTAGACGTGACAGGTTGGTGACCGATTGATAATGAACTTGAGGAGCAAATACCACCTTTATGTTGCTTCTAGACACCTCTGAAAATAACATAACAGCACGCTTGTACCTACCTTACCCACCTATCTACAGTACTATCAAAATCAAAAGTCATTTATTCAAATTAGGCAGAGTGCCAGCACTTTTTGAACGTCAAAGTTCTACATAAAGACAGTATAGTTCCTCCATCAAAGGTTGTCTTTAAAATATCGCTTTTATCTTTTTGGTTATATATATGGTGAACATAATAAACAGTACTCTATTCCACTTTTATCCCGAACGGTTTGGCAGTGAAGCACTTTTAGTAGGAATACTCATATTTCGCCAGTTAGGGTTAAGTGCCATGTAACTGAAGGCGTGTTGCCATCAATAGGACACAAGTCCAGACTACTTTTGAGAATCCTCAGATCGAAAAGAAGATCTTTGATTTTGTAGTTACGTAACAACTACAAAATCAGCATGTCAATATGACCCTGTTATTGATTTGTGGTAACTAATCCAACAACTGGAACTAAAGTCAATGGGAAAGTAAGTTCTGATACAGACTTTTCTGGAACACCAACTGTAAGTAGTACCTCTGTAAGAAATGACACTATAATACAAAAAAAAACGCTTGAGAAAGATAGATATAGATAACATTTGGCATTAAAAAGTGCCAACAGTATAAAATTATTAATGCCACATCTCCAGATCCAATCAGCCCAGTCACACAGTTGTTCTAGTGCCCTAAATGTCACATCTGCACCATATATGTCCCCAATAAGAGTACCGACAGCGCTGACATACCACCTACTGCGCGAAATTATAATGATAAAGGTACACCGATATCTATAAAAAGAACACTTCTTATTAGTGCTACATTAATAGCAGAACAAATAACTGATAACATATTAAAAGTCAGGAATTATTTCTGTTGAAAGGTTCATCCTTGATGTGGATGATTTTGGGAGATATAAAAGGTCCCATTAAAATAGTTGGACAGTTTAGAAATCATTCAGACCATCGTAATAAAGACAATGGTGAAAAAATAATAACTAAAACGCATTAGATACTTACAAGAAAAAAAACAGCAAACGAAAATACGCTTAAAATGCTGGCCATTTATTATTTTAGGTCAAAATTAAATCAATTTAATCAGTGTTTTTTTTGCATGGATATCTTTGGTTAGATGTACTGAACGCAGTGTTAAAACTATTCCACCTATTTTAATAGGGCTGTATGTATATGTCTGCTACTAGGTACCTACTGAAACTCGTTCTGGTTAGATATATATATTGCATCAGGTAGTTCTTACGTATCTTCGTTCTTAATATCTCTATAAACATCTCTTTTCTCATTCCTTTGAGACACAAACCTCATGCACGTAACATATTTTATGAACGCTTAATAAAGACATAACGTTCAACGTTATAAAGTGCTCTCAAAAATCAAAAAACTTTAGACAAAAATGTTTGTTTGAGAATTTGAAAATTATTCGAGCACTATGGGCCTTATTTTTTTTTTAATAAATCAAATCTGTTTGATTAACACTAGTAAAGGTTCTTAACTTGAGTGTTTCTGTGAATAATTTGAATTTATATAAGAATTTGCTAGTCAGTAATTAAAGTAAGTAAATGGGTTAGCGACTTTTTACATAAAGCCTGTAAAAAGAACCACTCTATATACAATTAGCCTTTCAAGGACAAATAGCTTGTTAAACTTACTCTAATTTACAAGAAAACGAATAAGAAACACCCTTTCAAAACGTTATTAGGTAAGCTATTTTAAAACACTGGAAGGCAAAAACCGCAGAAACCAAGATAAGTGGCGTTTAATCTATAAATAAAGGCATAATATCGTAAACTGACGCCGTTCGCAAAGGTCAGCCATTTTGATTGAAAGCCGGTGAGATGAAGAGATTCATGCTCTGCACAATTTCTGGACTTGTAATGTGTAATTTAACTTGAATAATGACATAAGTTTCGTGTTTACTTTTATTTTCTTTTTACTGTTATTACGAAGTGAAGTTGCTCTTCATTTCAGTGCTCAACAATATACTTACGTATACTGTGCTTTTGTCCGCCATAAAATCTGTTCAAGGGGTAATCATCATCATTTCAGCCGAAATACGTAGACTGCTAGACGTAGGCCTCCCTCTAGCGTCTCCAAGATCAGCGGCTCACCTTCTGGCGCCTTCCGGTACGCGGTCACCACTCCAATACCTTTCGACCCCATGAAATATCTGTCCTGCAAGCAATGTATCCTCCCACTGCCACTTAAGTTTGGCAATTCTTCGGGCAATGTCGGTAATTTTGGTTAATAGTACCTGGAAATCGGTAAAATCACCATTTATGGAATAGCATAATCAGCCCACAATATATGTACATATGTACTTCTGAAAGTCAAGCCTTTAGTGTACGTTAGTTTACGAAATATCTCTTCTGTAAATAGCTAACAAAGTCGTACCTGCTTCTGTCTTTTTTCGCTAACTTCACCAACCATCGAATTTGTGTGCAGTGTTCACTACGAGAAAGAGCGATAAACGAGTAAGGTTTATGTACATAATCTTCACATTTTCCACCCGTATTAGAGTCATAATTTCATGTGTTTGTTTCTAACGTCAATCACTGTCTTAGTGGCCTTTACCATTGACATACTTGACCTAAATCTTTCAGTTAGGTTTCAAACGTAGGTTAGAAGCTATGCATTTTAAATTAATCAGTTGCATGTTTCCTTGCACGTGGTCATAACTTATTAAAGCAATAAAATGGACGCCTGTCCTTTCTTTGTTTGCTTCCATTACCTTAGCCTTTTCAACTTCAAGGTCTAGCTTGAACCACAAGAAAGTGATTTGAAATTGATTGGAAAATGTCTATTCGGCTAAATCGACGTCCATCCTTATAATATTATGCCAAGTACACACATGAGAACTAAACATCTCGTTGCGTACTTGTGTTTATGAAAGACTTTGAATCTGCTTAGCCATTTCCCAGAGTCGGCTTCTAGTCGAACTGGATACAGCTGAATTAGTTGTTGTGTTTTTTTTTAGAGCGCTCCCCTATCTGATCTCCGACACCCAGTGACTGGATTAAACGATATGGATTGGTGGCTATCATAGACCCAACTGTTTTGACTTGTTGCGGAATTTGTTTGAAAGAGTCACCGCGACCCTGGAACGCAAAGGGCATTAGGAGGAACACGGATGGGTTTTAGTCAGTAAGAGTCTGACACTGCTTCGCCCAGAGCGGAAGAAGTCATTTGATGAGTTCCCGTCCAAAAAAAAAAAACTTTTTGACTTCCATATTTTAAAACTGGCTTTTCATTTGGTAACTACGTAAGTAGGTAGATGGTATTAACCCCTATCCTAAGTCGTTGTCTGCACTTTACTGAATTACATTAACAGTCTTTTTTAGGGTTCCGTCTCATGAACCGTGATAGTTAGACAGTTAAAATTTTGACAGATGATGTATTTCTGTTGCTGCTATAACAACATATACTAAAAAACAGAAAAAAAATTATATTAAAGGGGGCTCCTAAACAACAAACGTAATTTTTTTCGGTTTTGGTACGGAACCTTTCGTGTGAGAGTCCGACTCTCACTTGGCCAGTTTTTTATTATTATTGATGATAGGCACGCGTTTCTCTCTATCTCTATCTCACCTGATGGTAAGCGATGATGTGGTCGAAGATGGAGCACGCTTGCCTAGAAGTAACCTATTCACTCTTGACTTAAAAGACTCCCAGGTTGTAGCTATCAATCCAGCCAGGTTGTATCTTGTTATTTAATGACATTAACAGTGGGATGTTTTTCCGTTGTCATGGCAACTGACTTGAGTGAAGGAAGTACCCTACAAAAGTATTTAGAATATTAAGCCTTTGCGACTATTTTGTTGCGTGTGCCATACACGCAACCAAATAGTCGTAGGAACGCGCCAGCATTGTTTTCAAAGTGCGATAAATCGATTTCGAAATAGACAGTCTTAACACAGTCTGCACACAGCTTTAACTCTTTTCCAATCACAAGCTTGGTAATGTCAAGGTGAAGTTTAGAATTAAATAAGGGTTGATTGGTGGAAATTGATTAGACGGACACGTGTATATAAAAGTTTAATCGACACGTGCATCAACGTCCATTCCAAAAGCAGTGCATGTTTGTTCAAGGGCTCACGAAATAGGTTTAAATGGCAAGGTAACATTTAGAATTAGAACACGAACGGGATTTAAAATTCATTGGAAAATATCTAGGTGAAAATAATTTGTGTAATTTCTTTGTCAATGTTGAAATGTAGCTTTTATCGCTACGATGAGAAGATTGTTAGCTTTCAATAATGTTAGGTAACTATTGGAAATTTGCTGTCAGTCTTTCAGTTATTTATTTATCACTAGCTTACACCCGCGGCTCCTCCGGCGTTTGTGTCGAAAATTATCCCAAGGGAATATACTCTTGAGATGAAAAGGTGTTATTACAGACTATAATCAACCTCTGTGCCAAATTCCATCGAGATCCGTTCAGTCGTTCTGACGTGATTGAGTAACAAACATCCATCCATCCATTCATTCAAACTTTCGCATTTATAATATTAGTATAGATATAGAAGTTTAGATTATCATTTCAGTAAAAAGACGTCCACCGCTGGGCATAGGCGTGCCCTACACTGACGTCCCTACATTGACCGGTCCTGTGCTTCTCTCATCCAGTGAACTCCCCATGTCCTCACCAGGCAGCAATTGGACATTGAAAAAATAACACTAACATCAAAAAGTCAAGCCACACCATTCGAAAAAAGAATGCCATTTACAAAAACCGCAAAAAAAAAACGAAATCATAACCTTCCCACAGACAATCAAGACCCTACATTAAAAATTAACTGTCATAAAATTGTGCAGTCCCTAATTAAAGGTTGTATATCAGACAACGATCTCCTTTCTTCAAAATTAAAAATTTCTCGGCACCCCAAGTTCGTGTCGTCTACCGCCAGGGGGCGTGGCGACATCCGGCCTGTTATCACTTCCTTGGTAGCACTGTTAGTGTTTAATTACGAACAACTTGTGTAGGTGATAAGGTTTTTTTTAATACCTTATCTGTTGATTTAAAGAATGAAAGTTTGGGTAGACGTGATATTATTTTGTCGTGATGCTTGTGATGAATCGAATGTTTTATAAAAGCCGGAAGTGTACATTTTAACTGTAGCTAGAATAAGGCGAAAGCAGCCACAGATTGGATCACAGACATCACAGATTGGACTCAAACATTAGCCACCAAACCACCATACCATCCATAGCGGGGAGGTGCGATTCTCCTTTGTTAGATCATGTTGTTCGAAGATGCATTTCCAACAACAGCCTAGTCTCAAAATAGATTATAAGTTTCCTAATATAGCCAAGTTATCTTTTTATTTACTAACCCATATGGATGTTGCTTATTCGAATTAAAGAATTATTTTTTTAGCAACCGACTATGAGGTAGAGAATCAAAAGGAGATGCCGAGACGAGTTTGAATCCTACCTAAAACATTGGGCTATAATACATATAGCCCATAGTATTAATGCAGTTTATATATAAATATAAACTGTCATCATCGTCGTTCCAGTATGATACTGTTGTGAGTATGGCACAGTGGCCAAATGACTGGCTTCTGAAAAGGTCGCAAATTCGATTCACACGCATGGTAAAGAATATTTGTCGCTATGTTCCGGATCTTGTTTGTGTATTGAATTTACTTATTCAATAAAAAAAATAACAAATACATTCAGTCGAATTGAGAACCTCCTCCTTTTGGAAGTCGGTTAAAAAGGCAGTAGAATTCACTTACCACAGATTAACGCAACATCACCAAGAAGTCTATTGTTTACTAAAATCAATACGGATATAAATCCTCGCAGGCTTCATCTACTTCATTATATAATACAGATTAAGATGCACGATAAGATAGGCAACGTATAAATTACAAAAAATATGTTATTTCTTTAGTACCCACTTAGTACTTTGTTACTCCAGTCTCGAGTCCTTGACCTTTACTTAGTATGTGTCGAATATTTTTTATGGTATTGTTTAAAATTAATAAGCCTTTTTGGGTTGGCAGTAGCGAATAAGGCTGGAAAACTTTTTGTTAGAAGCATGTAGAGATTCTTTCTCATCGTTCTTCCACACAAGACTTTTTTAACCCTTTGAAAGCCATTGTCACATATACATGATAAGCAAGCGCGTACCCTGTACGCCAAACGTCAAGAATATGAGACAAAGTACGGCGAATTTGTGCCCCCGACGCCAACGTCGGGGGCACGCCGATGCGTTTATACTCTGGCGTTTAAAAGGTTAATCAGTTAAACAGCAAACTTAGGATTGCGTCGTTGAAGACCTTGTTGATAGGCCTTCCCAAAGCGTCACAACATCGACAGGCCTTGTGCTTCCCGCATCTGACCGACTACCTTGGCCCTTACCAGGTCATCAGTTCACTTGTGGGCTAACGCTGCGTCATTTTTAATTCAGTTTTAATAATTATATTTTTTATTTGGAACACAAACATAAATTACAGAGACTTATTAGCTAGAACAAGGAACAGTTAATTTAACAAAAGTACATAGCCTGCTATCTCCCAAACTAGGCAAAAGCCTGTATCTTGGAAGGCAGTATATTAAAAGTATACGTTCTTTGGTTCTTAGCCCGTGTAAGACGGCATGAACTTAAAAGAAAAAATAAGTACAAAAATATATACTTGATGAAAAGTAAACAAAAACAAAAAAGGTTTAATTAAAGACTAATTAAAAATAAGTTTAATATTAAATAGGCGATTGCCATTCATCAGTTGAATATGGATAAATCTAAAACTAATTTGTGAGGTAGGTACCTACAAAATAAGATTTCGTTACTAGTGGATAGTTGTACACTCGGTGACTCAGTTGGTTGATGTTAGTACTGAAAAGAAATGTAATACCACATAGACACAAGTGTTCAGAAGGAGTCACTATAAAATAGAAACAATAAAGAATTTTGTTACAGTTTTCGGCAGGATTGGGTTACTTTTTCGGGTAAACTACAATAGAAAGATATTGTAAACCTACAAACTATACCAGCTTTTTAGAAGAGTTTATTCTGAGTACGAAGTACTTATACTCCCTTTCAAACAGGTTCTCTGAGCCTGTCTTTTCATTTTCAGCATTAAAATATATTTTCAGCTAAAAACTCCACTAGCGGACGTGTAAACCTGTGCTTGACGTCATTTATTTATAACAATAAAATAAAAAGCTACACTGTGGAAACTCGGCAAGTTTTATATGGTGACATGTGCTGCCATCTAGCGGCGAGTAGCGAAAGCTTTAAAATAACGCTGCCGTAGGAATCTTTGTTAATATTAATCGTATTTAACTAACTAACAACCGGTTTACAATAATTTAAAATAAAATAAAATGATTGTTGCTTTTCTTAAAAGTTGTTAAACTTTTTTTGGTTAAATATGGTCATATTTAAGTGTGTTGTAATGTTGTTATGTATCTACTAGAGAGTAAAGAAACAATACTTATCAAAATTAAAAAAAGAACTTTTTAACTAAAAACTTTTGTAAACAATACTTCTTGAGCAGTCTGATGCAATTGGTAGCGTTTAATTTAGTTCAATCACAGATTCGATGCAACTAACTTCGTCAGACTGCTAAAAAAGTTATTTTGATTGAACTTTATAATCGTGTTTTGAGGTCGTTTTTTTTTTGAGACATTATTTTTTTTATTTTGCCTTTGTTCTTTATTGTATAGCAGACACAGAACACTTTTGATGAAGTAATTTCTAAACAATTTTAATAGACATTTACAGTTTGTTGATAGCTTGATAAACACCGTTTACGTTATTACGTAGGATGCTATTGAATAAGCAATGCATTTGTCTTGACATTACATTAATAGGGCCTCTATTTTAGTTTCTGACATAAACTTATTTACATTTATTGCGTGATTAAGTAGAAACTATGACATAACTACTGCGATGGTCAAAGGGTGAACTTTGTCTATGGTGACACCCACTAGTCATAGATGATGTCATCAGGGGCGAGATAATCGATTTGATCAAAATAACAACTAAAGCTCCGTAATGAAGTCTACGTAATTAACCCCGGTTTCTGAATAATTAATTTGAGATTGAGGAAGTCCTCAAATTCTAAAATTCTTCAATTTCATTCTTTTTTGGAAGATTTATATATTTTAATGCCAAAGGCTGAGAAGACTCATACGTTGGCATTACAATGTTGAAATTCTGCATTCGGAACTTAATGTTAGGATTTTATTTTATGGATGGGAAATCATCAAATGACTCCTTCCGCTCTGGGCGAAGCAGAAGGGAGTGTCAGACTCTGACTGACTCAAACCCATCCGTGTCCCTACTACTTAATGCCCTTTGCGTTCCAGGGCCGCGGTGACTCTTTCGAACTAATTCCGCAACCCAGACAATGTACGTACATTTGAGTACGACTTAGTAGATCAAAAAATGAATGGTCACTTTAAAAGATTATATAGCTTGTACGAGGTGACTAAAAGAGAAGTATGTACCTAAGAAGATGACATGATGCAGCGTCTCCGAATAAATTAAGATTAGGGATTGTATGATCACAATGTTGACATTACTGTGATGGTCAAAGGGTGAACTTTGTCTATGGTGACACCCACGAGTCATAGATGACGGCATCAGGGGCGAGCTAATCGATTCTATCAAAAGCATTTACCTAGTTATAAACAAGTAGGTAGGTACATGACCATGCCTGAGGTTAAGTGTCATTCAGAATGACGCGGACAAAACTTTAGGTAGGTACCTACTATTGGGAACGTAAAGCCAGTATTTTGGAAATACTGTTGCCTATTGTGCGTCCAGCTAAGGAGTGGAATTCCCTGCCGGAGTCTGTGTTACCAGATAGTTTTATAACCTGAGGGTCTTAAAGTCAAGTACGAATAGGTTACTTCTGATTAAGCGTGCTCCATCATCGACCACATCAAGTGAGATGCTTACTGGTTAAACGCCTGCCTATTAATAAGAAAACAGTACCTACCGCAAATATATTAAATTTTTAAATCTCTTTAACCTACCGTAATGTAGCATTACTGGAAGAAGAAAAATACTACTTAGAGATTTTTTTTTCTCTTGTGTTCACTCTCTTTCTGCTATCTGCAGTATAGTCCGCAATAAGCAACACTGCTTTTGTCGTGCACTCGAAGTGGCCATAAATTAATGATAGCGCCTTATAGGTACCGACCACTACTTGGGTGGAAATATTAAAATTGTCCGTGGAATATCCTTCGGCCCTGGGTGCTGGTTTTAAGTTAGTGGACTGTATGGGGGTGCGGAGTTTGAAAAAGTACGTGGGTATAATGTACGTGACTTTGATGACGAGTATGACACTAGGCATAAGGAATTTGCTAGGAAACATGCAGAACTAACCTTTCAATTCACTGTAATTAATGTCTTCCACGTCAGCAGAAGGTTCGGTCTTTGCAGGGCGGCGTACGATGGGACCCATTGACGCTCCTCAACACACACACAAGCACTTTTTCTGGTGTTTTAGGCGATAGTCTGCTGTTTTAGCAGTTCCACAGACCTCAACCCATTCCTCAGTCATTTTATTAGGCGAATCTAGTTCGTAGGCTAGTCATACTATCCTGCCAGGGTTGCGGAATTTGTTCGAAAGAGTCACCGCGGCCCTGGAACGCAAAGGGCTTTAGAAGGAACACAGATGGGTTTTAGTCAGTAAGAGTCTGACACGCCCTTCCGCTCCACCAAGAGCGGAAGAAGTCATTTGATGATTTCACATCCTCAAAAAAAAAAAAAAAGGCTAGTCATACTATGCCTCTTTAGGCTATTAAACTGGATATCAGCATTTTGATGTCGTTTTTTGCTATTTTGTTGGGGTGTATATTATATATACTACTCTAGAGAATACAGATACCTACCTACTGCAATTTTTTTCAAAGGTTCGTCTCAGTAAGCAGAGATGCATTTGTCCATTGATATTTATTTAGTTTATTGAGTTTTATAAACGCTTAACCAACATATTTCATATAAACTCATTTTTTTATAAGGATTTGGAATATTTAAAACTCACTTTCTTTCACTGAGTGCTGTAGCAAGTGCTACTTTATCTTAGTATTAATTATCTGTATCTTAGTATTAATTAATAGTCTGAGAAATAATTATTCCAAACTCACTAGCCATATATAAGCCTTCAAAGGCTTTTGTGGTTTTAAGCATAATATATATGATACTGTGCGATATATATTTAGAACATAAAAAATATATATAAGAAAAATGCTCGGTATCTGTGAGATAGCCCTCAGAAGCGAAGTCGCTGGAAAAATGTGTTTTCTTTCTAAACGATTAATCCTCGGTAACAATTACCTACTAACATCAATCCTCAAAAACAATCTCAACACTAAACTAGAACAAATACCCATAAAACTACACTAAACGGACAGTATGTAAATATTTACGTCCCCATTCGTATTACGTCAGGTCTGTTTTGTTTTATTACAGTAATACGTCCTTTATTGCGTTACTATCGCAGGGCTAACGTAAGTGAATCGCATGCAGTGACGCACCTGCACGCAATCTGGCCAGGTGAACGTTGTGGACACGGAATAGAGAGGTGCAGAAGGCTAGCACGTAGCACGTACCTACGCGTATATGTGTGTGTGACAATACGCATGCACATATAGACGCGTAGGTAGGCCACATATGAGTGGTACCTAACGAAACTAGTAGGTACCAGGAGGTACCACGCTTAGCTAACTCAAATTCAAAGTTTACCACTGACGAGCAGCCTGCCACACCTATTACGAACGGTGGTCTCAAACTCCAGACCGACACGGATCTAACTAAAAAAACAAGCAAGACAAGAGGAGGTGACAGCGACGTGAAATGGAATAATTAAAAAAAATGCTTTGACCTGAATCAACTCTCAAATCCTATGAACAAATCATAAGAAGAATCCAGTGGAACATAAAATACCATATAATTTTCTATTTAACTATTGTTCATTTAAAAATTTGAGATTTGTTTGATTCACTGTTGGAAAATTGCACAGTTCTCAACACACACTGTACCTAGACTTGCGTGTGCGTGTATTTTCACTCGTTGTTTAAAACTAGCCTTCTCTATCCTATCTATTCTATGGCTCAGCGGTAAACGCACGCTTTGGGACGTAAATGCACGCATATTTTATTGGCTAGCTGTGTTCGCATCAAAGGGTTATGTCAGAATAATTCGTAGAATGTAAATCTTGTACAGCCGTTGCCATATTTATTGGGGAAGTTCGCCTGGGGCGTGATTTGTGTCAACTGTTTTGCTTTTAATAGATTTAGTCAGACGATTTTAGTGCTTCAAATCTCTGTAAGTGATATTACCCTGTAACTCAAGTATAGCTTGGAAATTTAAATTAAATCTTTGACCAAAGATATAGAATTAAGAGAATTGTTTTTTTTTTCAGGGTTAGGTAAACTCTAAAAATAGGAGCAGGCCTGGTGGAAAACCATAGAACCTTAGCATTTTTAGCGGTATTTTAATACGCGTTTGTTCATAATTATTAAAGGTTTATATATGTATACTATATATAGTTATTTATAAGATTCCTACTATATTGTAGTAACATTATGTAATAAATTTTATAAGCTAATGTAAACTCAGAAAACTGTAACAAATCGATCATAAAAGTCCCCCTCTATCTAAAAATAAAACTTCAACAACGTTTGATAACACCTTAACATCTTTACCTCACCCCTTCAAGGCTTCCAAAGCAAAAAAAAATACAAAATCATAAACTTATCTGACCATTACCAACGTCTTTTTTACGACAAATTGTTTATTTCGTCGTTAGGTTGTAAACGACGGCTGCAGAAAGGCTTATCTAGTGGCCAAATTACACTCACCCTTCCTCGAGTATTCAAAGACTTTGGTCCGCATCATGCGCAAAGGTGCAAGTCACAAAATGTGCCAGTTAAAATTTTAGTGTTATAATACTAAATTTCGCTTTTTATAGAGCCTGGAGAGAGGTTTTTAACGAGTTTTTTTAGTGCACTCTATTAATTTTGACGTTACAACCATTATCAACAGCTTAAGTCGAATATAAATTTTCTTTATTTTACGATGTGCGCAACCTTTGGCAGTTGTCGCATCTTGTGCTTGCGGTTTGCTCTAAATTGTTCAATTGGTTAACAACTGGACGTTCAGTAATTGTGAAAGGTATATTATTAAATGTCTTTATTCTTAGCCTAAAGTTATGGTTAATTATCTGGCCAGCTGGGAGACGTCCAGTTCTGGTAGCGGGTCACTAATTATAGTGCTTTCAGGGAACGGTAATTTAGGTACTTCCTACAACTTATACGTCGTAAAAAATGTAAGGACTACTGTATTTTTGCTTATGATTTATAAAATATACTTTAGACTCAATTTCGTCTTTATATTGTGGTCAGTTGCAATGTTTAATATTGCTTCAATATTCAATTACTTTTTAAACTTAACATTTTTAAATATTATTTGATGTACCAGAATTTAGTCTTTTTAACCCAAAGGCTGAGTAGCAGAGACTACTTTTGTTGCATTAAATTCAGCTATGTACAACTACTGTAAAAAAAGTTTAAATAAAAATGTATTAGCAAGCAGTGCCTAATAATTATGATATGGCTACAAAAGAGTAAACCTTTCCTAAACCATGTCAACTTAGGCTATTGACAAATAGAATAACTAAATTAAATAAGTAATAAGGGAGACGACAGCATTATTCAACCCCTATTCGATTTGGATAAAGCCAAGAATGATCTTGAAGCGTTTCAGATATTCATCTAATATGTTAAAACAAAACTATAATTTAATTATTGTTGTTTTTCTTAGCCTGTAGGTACCTGAATGGTTTATTTCTGAATAACCTCAGCCACATCCAACAGGTTGATGAGAATCTTTTCTTTTTGTCACTCGTAACGGACAAGTCCAGTGGCATGTTATTTGGACGCACCTCTATCTTTTATCAAACATATGGCGGTTTTGATAACCTTGATATTTGGAGTTTATGAAGGGGTAATAATCTTCAGTTTGGTTAAAGTTATAAAAAATGTGTTTCATGTTTATTTATTTTTTTGTTGGGCTCCAATTGGCCAAAAAATTGTTGTCACAAAATTGCTAGAAATAAGTACCTACCTACATGGGGCCCTAAGGCAGCCATATAACAAGGGTCGTTGTGGACACGCGGACTGGAGGAAGAATTGTGGGTCGTCCGGCAGCAAGATGGGCAGACGACGTTTATGCCATCGCGGGGAGAATCTGGATGAAGTGACAGGAACGTGGGATTGGCACAAGAAAAACGAGTACTATGCTCAACACTGGACGAAGTCGGGCTATGGATAGCAATATGGCAACCAGTCTGAAGGCAGCAGACTCCTTAGAAGATGTAGGGATGAACTGCATACAACATTCAACCTGTGATCCACATTAGGGTGCGTTCAAGTATTACGTAACGCAATTTGGGTGGAGGGGGGTCTTGTAAAACGTTACGATGCGTTACAGGGGCGGGAGGGGTGTTCGAACAACGGTTTCGTAACATTGATTTTTTATTTAACCCTAGGTCACAAAACATATTTTCGAGTTACACAGTCACTAAACAGTAGTCATTTTGCCAAACAAAAATGAAACGTCAATATTTTTCTTGAAATGACATTTATGAATTAAAAAAAATAGGTAACATGAGAGTAGTAGAGACATAATTGTGACTTTTGGGTAAAATGGTCACTTGAGTGTTACGTAAAGTTTAGGGACGGTGGGGGGGGACTGGTACAGAAAAACGTTACGGCGCGTTACATGGGGGGATGGGAAGGTCAAGAATCTTCAAAAATTGCGTTACGTAATACTTTGACCATCTGTGGGATGGTGCAGACGAACATAACCTAATCAATAGGAGGTAATAATGTAAAACGATTTGCCTTTAAAACAAGGGGGTGTCTTTTCTTATTGCTATAGACTAGGAATATCTTTGATCGTTCAGGTATCCCTATTATGCCGGTTAACTTAACAAATCAAATCTAATCTTAACAATCATCATCATCATATCAGCCGAAAGACGTCCACTGCTGGACATAATATGTCTCCCCCAATTGTCGCCACAACAACCGGTCCTGTGCGTCTCGCATCCATCGGCTACCCGCGACCCTCATCAGGTCATCGGTTCACCTTGTGGGAGGCCTTCCAACGCGTCTTCCACGCGATTTGAATGAATTTCGCGTCTGGATCCCAAGATGCAGGCAAAAAAGGCGTTGGAGAACAATGCACTCACATGCTTATAATTCTTCGTTTCGATGTTACATCTTTTACTGGTTTAATACTTAGCTACTTTCATGGCATCTTCGGCTGCAGGTTCAGGAGAAAAGAGAGCAGGGAAGAAGGTGGGCCAAAGTCTGCGACGCAGTTGCACATCCGCACACTTCAGCCGATACTTCGAGATAATAATTATAATAACTAAGTAACAAGCAGCCATACTTCCCGCAACCGGTAAGGTGTTCCGATGCAAGCGCCATCGGTACGCAATCGTCGTGGGCACGTGCGCACGAGTCGCGCGCTTGCGTATTATGTAGGGTTGGTTACAATAAATCAACATATCGATAATTTTTCATAAAATAATCATTAATATTTTGTATAAATATTGTAATTTCGATAGGTACTATGATACATATCATGATTTTTTCACGTGTCACTTTATGTACCGAATTCTATATTTTTGTCTGAAGTAGCTATTTTTTAATTTTAACCGTTGCCTTCCTTTAGTTAGGTGTGTTATAATTAGAGGGACACACTTTTGCAATTGTAAATTGATTTGTAATGAAAATCATAATTTTATTTTAAAGTTTTTGAATTGTTTTAAAACAGTAATGTCTTAAAGCAAGAATGTCGCTATTTCGACCGATAAACATCGATACCTCCTGCCGGTAAACATCGATCGTGTATTGTGCGACTTTATTTCCCCATCCCTATACTGCGTATTATGACGGCACGGCTGCGTAACCATGCGCCTGCGACGCGCCGTGACGCGGTGCTAATAAAATAATAACGTATGCGCCTGCGTCGTGTGGCCGCTCGGGCACTACAGTCGCTTGGGACAGGGAGGGACTTAGGGTGGCGTGTTTTTAAAACCAATTAAATGTAGAGAAATTCATGTAAATGATACCTACAAGCTTGCTATGGTTTTGTTTATAATTTAAGGAGTGCGCTACCTAAACAAGAACGAGAAGTTCTTTCTTTACAAATTGAAGTTGAAAATTATATTTTTTGTAAGAGGTCCACAATTAATAAATAAATCTTATTCGAATGCTTATATAATAACTAACTAGGTATGTAGGTACCCTTTTTTGCAATGACTCTTGAAAAAGTCGCAGATATAGGTACATGTTTCAAAATACTGAAAACATTTAACAACGTCATGGAAACAACACTATCAATGATAATTTACATTTTGAATGCACTGCTGGTCGCTTTGATAGGTCGCTTCAAACTTGAAAGTAAATATTCGGATATTTCTTCTTACAAATTAATTGTTGCCACAACTAACACGATTCTACAGCATCAAGAACTTTCTAAGCATTTTTCTTTCCAATGCAACTAACTAATTATTTCTAAATCCTGTCTCCCAAATCCGTCCCATCCCTATAGACCAACGGGCCCACAGCGGGCGGCATTATTCTTTCCACAAATTGTAGCACACAATGGGACGGAACTCGAAGGTGTTAAGATACAACCCTTTATCTAGCCGATAGCCGACATATGTCGCCGTTTCCGACTGCGACTACAAAACGACACATGTGATCGGAAGTGATAATTATTATGGGATTACCTAGTAAGGAGTTAATGTAGGGAAACATTGTAGTAAATGCAAGAAAAAAGTGTTCATTTGCGCAGAGTATGGCGAATACCATGAAAAAAAAACAAAAAGAAGGGCCAAATTAAAACCTTTATAATTAGGGACTGCAAAGTAGGATTTCTGGGGTTCTTTTTTTAACTAACCCAGACGGAATATGTGACGTAGTAGCTCTCCATCAAAAGGGGCATTGGATTAGGCTTTAAGCTTTAACTTGAAGACTTAATTCCCAAAGACTGAAAGAGGTAAGAGAAAAGTTTTAAGACACCAATTTCCACCTTTACACAGAAAATTCGTCATTGCCACTGGGAAAAACCAATTCTACAAATTCTAATTCCTCAAAGACCCATTATCCATTCGAAAGCACATTCACCATTTTGAACTACCAAAACTACAAAGTGGCACCCACCAGCGCAACAAACAAATGACAGTCAAACTGTCCTTACACTTTTGTGCAACGGTGCATGTCGTTCTCTTTTCAAAAGGTGCATGTCAAATGTGCAACTGACGCTTAACGCGTGCGCAACCAATCTGCGCAAGGACACATTTTGGTGCAATTATTTGTATTGTATGACCGAATTTCGGTGTTTGGGCCATTGGGATAGTCCAGGAAACTGTGGTTGTAAAGGATTGATTGATGATGGCTTGCAATATGTTGTTTTTTTGCGGTAGTTTGGGTATTTGTGTTTAATTTGAAGGCAATGTGACGCTGAATGCACAATATGCATATTGCGTTATAAAATTGGGATTATTTAAGGTGCAAAGTATGCAAACCGTTTCCTCTTCAATGCATTTCAGTAATGTTAAAGGTCTCATTGTCTGTTGACAATGAAACCACAGAAAGATGCTCTGTAAAGTATCTTTCTGGGCTTTCGTTCGACCACTATCTCACCTAATGGGCAGCGATGATGTGGTCGGCGATGGAGCACCTATAAGTAACCTATTAAACACCCCTAGACAAAGCCTTGGCTACACGCTCAATCTTATTTGCACCAATTCTTGTTTGTGCAAGCAAACATGGCGTTAAGACGTCAAAACGGTATACCGTACAAATGACTAGTACACCATGCAGTTTTGCGCCAATTGTTTGCACAAACTGTTTGCGCAAGCAAGATGGAGCGTATAGCCGAACCTTTACAGTTATCAGGACACACAGAACTCGAACCTGATAGTAAAATAAAAAATCAATTTAAGTTTTAAAAGTCATCCGGATGATTTGAAACTTACTAGCGTTTGCCTGCGACTTCGCCCGCTTGGTATATGAATATCTGTATAAGTTTGCTTTGTCCTTCTTTATGTCCTAGCTAGGTTATTCTGGGGCCCGCAAGGGCCAAAGCCTGCCAGGGTTGCGAAATTTGTTCGAAAGAGTCACCGCGGCCCCGGAACGTAAAGGGCTTTAGAAGGAACACAGATAGGTTTTAATAATAATAATAATTCTTTATTTTCAGGCAACTAAGGCCCATAGATAAAATACACAAATTAAACATAAAAAAGACGAAGAAGACGAGAGAAGTTTTAGTCAGTAAGAGTCTGACACGCCCTTCCGCTCCATCCAGAGCGGAAGAAGTCATTTGATGATTTCCCATCCTTAAACAAAAAGATATTCTATTTAAGACCGACTTAGCGAATTTGAAAACATAGCTAACAGAGGACAGACATATATAATTATTATACTTAGTATGGATGATCAGTTGATCACGAATGATGACATAACTTTAAAAATTACAACATCAACTTAACCTTCAACAAATAACTCTAAAACCATAATTTTCAAAATCAAAGTCACAATTTCTCTGGTTCCCATATAGTTCACGATGAAGCTGCCAGAAAGGCTATAACACACGTCAAGCACCGAACATTAGGGCAGTAACACATCTTCTAATGGACTGGCTCGTTACTGAGCCTTAATTATAAAGATGCAGCTACACTATGAGAAGTTTATGCTTCTTGATGAGATTCCATTCAGAATTTACAAAGTAAATCTGTGCGGTGAATTATAACGTTTTTTTATGATTAAACATCCTAAAGATAGATCGAAGTGAGTTGTCCTACAGGATAAAATAGAAAAGTTAAGTTATTTTTTAAAGTCCAGGGTTTTCTTATGATGGCAGAATCGATAAGAAATCAATTTATCTGAATTTATGACGAGAATCAAAAGCCAAATAAGGCTGAGAATAAACACTTTTTGAACGTCCAAAGTTGCAGAAGACAGTCCCCCAAACCGGGCAGATTAAACATCCTAAAGATAGATGCAAGTGAGTTGTCCAACAGGATAAATAGGTTAGTTAAGTTATTTTTTAAGGTCCAGGGAATTCCTAAAGATGATAGAATAGATAAGAAATCAATTTAGATCTGAATTTTACGACGAGAATCAAAAGCCAAATAAGGCTGTGAATAAACATATTTTGAACGTCCAAAGTTGCAGAAGACAGTCCCCCAAACCGTCCTTCCACACTTCCTAGTGTTGAGGAGTGACGTGACAACAACAACATCCTCTGCAACACATCTGTCTGAAATGTTGGACAAAAATGAATATTTTCTTAAAATTGTTGAGCAAAGTTACTATTTGCACTGTATTGCAATTCAAAACTAGACAAGACAGCATCTTAGATTGCTATTCACTAAGCATTTCAAAATGCATAGCATCAAAAAGATTAGCTTTATTTTTTTCCGACTTTTTAACACCAAGGTCAAATCCCGAAAACTCCTTTTCTCAATTTACAAAAACATCGCCTTTAATCAAAGTAAAAAACCAATGAATAATCATGAGAGTTTTAAATACAAATACATAATATTAATACTGGAATTGTAATAAACGTCAGAAATACGTTAAATCGTTATTTAACCAACTATTGATGCATCTTTCTATGGTAATCTATGGTAGTTGTGATGGAAATAAAACCGTAATATTTAATCTGTGTTTCGTAATCATTTTTATGTTGACTCTATACGAACGTTACGTATTTTTAGTTATATCTTATGGCATCGGGGAAGATATCTCCTATAAGTAGTGCCTAGTAGTCCAGTAATAATAATAATAATAGTTTATTGTCACAAAGAATGAAACACATATAGTATACACTGATTACAATATGCTTTTTTTTTTTTTTTTAAGGATGGGAAATCATCAAATGACTTCTTCCGCTCTGGGTTGAGCGGAAGGGCGTGTCAGACTTTTACTGACTAAAACCCATCCGTGTTCCTTCTAAAGCCCTTTGCGTTCCAGGGCCGCGGTGACTCTTTCGAACAAATTCCGCAACCCTGGCAGGCTCAGGCCCTAGCGGGCCCCGTCTTCTATGCTGACATCTCTTTGAGGCGCGCGTGAAACACAACGCGCCATCGACCCCGGCCTGGTGGTGATCGGACAGCGAGCCACCCAATGCTCGCCGTCCGCAGGCCCGCGCCTACGGTGGCCGGGGATCGCCCTGCGACTCCCGACGCCCGGGGCGTCTTCTCCTGTTGCGGCGGTTGGGGCGAAGGCCTTGCCTTTCCCTCGCGCGGCCCGCCTCCTCCTTCGCTAGCATTACTGCTTCGCAGAAGGAGGTGACCGCTTCCCAAGCCTCATCGCTCCGGACCATGGATTCAACCAAGGCCGGACGCGAGAGGTCGCCGCCGCCGATCGCCTCGATGAGGACACGGCGGTGCTCCGCCCAAGCAGGGCAGACCTCCACCGTATGCTCCACCGTGTCCTCCGGGCGATCCTCACAGTGCTGACACCCGGGCGTGTCCTCCCGCTTAATCCGAAACAGGTACCTCCCGAAACAGCCGTGTCCGGTAAGTACCTGCGTCAGGCGGAAGGTGAGGACGCCGTGGCGCCTCTCCAGCCACTCCTCAAAGAGGGGCCTTACCGCCGCAATTGTGGCGTGCCCAATTACAATATGCTTACTACGCTGCAGAAGTCTGTATACAGATATTTATTTATTTATTTAAACTTTATGTACAATAGTGGTACATGGGCGGACTTAATGCATCAAGGCATTCTCTACCAGTCAACCTTTGGGTTATAAAGACTATACTGTGGTAGGTGTACAATAAATAAAAATAAGATTCAAATTGAATTTTAACATTTCGGAAAGAATAAACAGATAATACCTATATATAATACTAATAAAATACATATATATTGTGAGCCCAGCCTCTCAAACTAGGATAACCTGTATCTTAAGAGACAGTGCTCAGCAGTGAGGTTACTTAGAAACAGGGATTACACAACTACGGACTGTGCAAAATTATTGTTCTAGTTGACTTTTTTTTTTTTCTTATACTTTTGTATTTAAGGAGAAACAAATAGTAAAAAATAGTAAAGATAAATACAAGTAACAAAAAGGGAAATATACTATAGAATAACAATTTAATTTAATATCACCAGTCAATCTAGATTGTATTTATATGTGGTAAATTAAGTTGGACCGCAGGGGATGAAAAATAAACCAATGTGTAGGTAGAAATCCCCTGATTATCATATCAAAATGTAATGGGAAAAAATTCTAATCCACTTTGATTATTAATTACCAAAAATTTCTGCACTTTTTGGGAAAAAGAAGTATCAGCTTGTAGATTCTATAATTTCCTTTGATACGGAGTTAGGAATGCATGCAAAATAATGCACCGTTTATTTACAATTTAATTTTTAAGTTTGTTTCTTTATTTTTTTGCCAAACGATCAGCTGATCGTCTAATGGCGACGGGCCCCAGCCACGTGATACGCGCCATTTATTAACATATCTAACTATATCACTCCAAAAACCATGAATAAACATGCGCAAGAGCATCTTGATTGCGTTTCGTAACATCTTATCTAAGACCGAAAAATCACGACATATTTCAATTACAATTCTATAAACAAGTCAATCAGGGGTGATCTGGTGATTAACAAAGTAGGTGATTAACATGCAAGCGAGGTTCTTAGACGCGTGCGCTGGCACATGTGGGCGGGAGACGCGTGCGCCTGCGCAGGTTATAGGGAAACGTGGCCTTATGCATTTTTTATGAAGAAAGTGTTATTATTTTGTTATGTTAAATGCAAGTGGTTGTAAGGGTGATGTTTTGAAGTTTTTTAAGAATGTAGATTATTGGATTTACGGGATTCTGTTAGTGTTCTATTGAGAGAGGCACCTACTTGGGCTTCTAGACATAAGAGGGGAAGTCGCTTGTGCAGTGTCAGTTGCACTGCTGAATCCAAGATGATACAGAATCCAGGGTGGCTATTTCGTGTATGAAATTCAGACCCGGTAGTATTTACCTACATACAATTTATTTTTAAAGACATTAATTCACTAGATCCTTATCAAAAAGGAAAGGCTACAAACGCAGAAAAAATAGCAAAACAAATTTTCTTCGACATTTCTTATTTTTATTTCAACCACCTCAAAATCGTCCTCCATATAAACCCACCTTTACCAACAACCACCAAAAACCAATACATTTTTATATTTAAATGAAACAGAACCATTTACATTTTGATAAGTGGCGCGCTTCCACCAAAAGCCGAGAAGTCACGGCGGGCGTAAGGCACGCGACAAACTTGGCATCACGACAAGTGTGCGCGTGCCCTTATGTCGTGCCGTGCGTCGTTCGTGATTGACCAGCTATTTATGTTGTATTGTTTCGTATTATTTTATTGCGTGTTATATTGATTAGAAGAATAAAATAGGATTGTGGTGGTTGAACCTGGCCTTTCAATGTCACCGACAAGATTATGGCAGGATCCTTATATAGGATTAAGCTAAACCATTTTAAGATACTGTCGAGCCACCAGAAATCCTGATCAGACATGGCACAGTTAGCTGGTTGCTGACTGTGCCGTAGTGTGTGGTTCTGAGCTTATGATTCCGAATTCTTTTGTACTATTGAGACTTTTTCTGACAAATTGGATAAAAAACAATTGAAAAAAATGTGTTTAGTAAATGTACTAGACAACCACAAGTAGTAGGTACCACACTAGGTAGTCTAGGTGAGGCGGGTTTGAAAATGAGGTCATCCTTTCCACTAATTATCATTAGGACAAGATTACCGACATAGCCCGAAGGATCGCCAAACTGAAGTGGCAGTGGGCAGGGCACATTGCTCGCAGAACAGATGGTCGATGCCAATGGGGCCAAAAAGTTCTGGAGTGGCGTCCGCGTACCGGAAGACGCAGCGTTGGAAGGCCTCCCACAAGGTAGAGAGATGACCTGGTGAGGGTCGCGGGTAGCCGATGGATGCGAGACGTACAGGACCGGTTGTTGTTGCGACACTTGGGGAAAGGCTATGTCCAGTAGTGGACGGCTTTCAGCTGATATGATGATAATGATGATGATGATGATGATGAAATATCATTACTAAGCGTAGGTCAAGTGTCTCGATTTGGTATTAATAGGTAGGCCAGTGTATGGTAAGTTGTTAATGTGTTTAACAATATAAATTGAATAATGTAATAGGAGCATTTGCAGATTCAAATACAACCTAAATGTCGCGGGATTCTCAGGAATTGACTTTATAGCATTATAAAATTATATTCCTTGAAAGCCTGAATTATTCTTAAGTGCTAAATACTTAGCGGAATTAAGATGAGTCAAAATCAAAATCAAAAGTCATTTATTCAAATTAGGCTGAGTGCCAGCACTTTTTGAACGTAAAAGTTCTACATAAAGACAGTCCCCACTTCCTAGTGTTTTAGCTAGGAAGAAGAAGTGGCGCAACAAACTCCCCAGCAACACATCTGTCTGTTGAGTTATAAGAACTATCATTTATACAAAGGTATGTAAGTAGTCAGTATTCTTACAAAAAAAACAATACAACAAGGGTAACACGTAAAAACATAAAACTTAATAATTCGCTACTTGAAAGCTAGCACACTCCATTAGGCCAGCATAAATAGACAAACTCAAGCATAAAAACAATATCAAATCAAACTAAATAAGCCTCCAGACATGAAGGGCGTGCCCGCTTACACGTAAAGAGGCAAGTAGGCTGTCACACAATGTCGCAAAAAGAATAGTACCTACTCCGCTGCATCTGGTTAGACAGTAACTGACACCTGGTTAGGAAAAGGCTAAAGTGGAAAAATCCTTCAAGGCAGAAAACTTTAACAGACCTCATGCTTGATAAGAAAGTAAGTGGAAATTATGTTTTTCTTACTCCTTCGCTGTTTGTTTTCTGGTTAATTTCTTTTCGGGATCCAAGACAGTTGATCCTGGATCAGTTGATGCAGGAGCTGCAGTGGTTGAATAAACTGTAATAAACGGGGCACATCAGGAATAGTTACACCGATAATACTTTCCCAGATGTACTCTTTCGCTATAATTTCTACAAAAAGTCATGACAGTGATGAGTCTTTAAGGATGGGAAATCATCAAATGACTTCTTCCGCTCTGGGTGGAGCGGAAGGGCGTGTCAGACTCTTACTGACTAAAACCCATCCGTGTTCCTTCTAAAGCCCTTTGCGTTCCAGGGCCGCGGTGACTCTTTCGAACAAATTCCGCAACCCTGGCAGACAGTGATGAGTCTTAACATATCAAACCTAACGATGTCAAGTTCTTATGGCGAGACAGGTCTAAGGTCAACTAAATCCCCCGAATTCCAGGTACAACTATTTTCACGCATGCGGAAGACATCATAAATCTCTTCATCCCTTAAGAGCTGATGAAATATTACCAAGATAACCTTACAACTCCCGATGAGAAACCCGCATTGGAATTCCAACCTTGTTCAGGTAAAGATAGAGTGGGTTTTTGAGTGCGTGGAAGTTGTGTTGGTAAGTTTGCAGGAATGGATGTAAAATTACAAAGATAATTAGGTGTGGCATCAATCAGGGAGGCTCAACATGTGTTAGACGTCAACAGTGTTGATGAGGAGTGATTCAGAGGTGAGGGGAAGCTTGTATGTAGGTGCGAACATGCACATGGTGTAATCAGTGAATTTAGAGTCAATTATTGGAATTATTATATATGAATGCTGCAGTTATAATAAAGTATCTGCAGTTACAACTATAATTGATATTTAAAATTCTAGAGAATATATACAAATGGTTCTTTTTCATAAACAATTACACATGGTCACTTAAAAATCAACTTATAAATGCACAAGCTAGAGTTATGTGAAACGTGATGGCGATATATTGAAATGAGTTGAGTTGATATAATTCCTCATTTTCAAAACGAAATTAGAGATTAGAACAAGTAGGGCATTAAAAAAAAATCAGCGCTTTTGCCATATTTATTTATTTCTGTCTCTGCTTTTAAATGAGACAACGTTTTCATTCAAACAAGATTCTAAAATAAAAACTAATGAATTTACAACGACCTAATTACGTCAACCGAATATAAATCTCACAGCAAACAACATTACATACAAAACAACTCCTAAATCTCGTAACATTCACCAACTTTTGACAATATTTACGAGTTTACAACCAATAAACAGTTCACACGTCGTATTTAATGTGTCAGGAAGCAATTACGTAAGAAACGAGCAAAAATATGGGATGCAGTCTGTGGCAAATCGCTTTCACATTGTGAATCTGTGACACAGTTATGGAGGCAAAAGTTCAAATTGAACAATGGGGTTGTCTATATTACAAGATGGCGTGCCTGAAGATGCGCTCTAGACATTCGTTGATTAATATTTATGGTTCTATTCGGTTTGTTGGATTTTGAGTTATCCTAAAGAAGTTAAATTGCATGCCAATAAAGATGGGTACTAGGACATATTTGCCAGGGGCCTGTACCTACCTAAATATATCTACAAGTAAACACATCGCTTATATTTATCCTGGCAGTGGTTGCACTGTGTTTTTGCCCTACCAAAAGACACATGGGGTCACAAAAGCAGCTTGTATAATCTACCAATTTTTTTAAAACACAATTCGTTCAAGAAACTTATAACAAAACTAAATAAAATCACGTGTGGCAACACCACAGCTGCATATTAGCCAGAGGCGGGAAATTACTCACGCGTAATGCTAAAACATTCGTATTACTTAAAAACCGACCACAAACCGTCGAAAAATGCGATTTTTCACACTCCAAAAACAAATATGTGGGGCGTAGAAAATCTGTTATTTTTGACGGTGACTGTGAACAGCTATTAATTCATATTAGAGTTCTATTTGTGGTATTTCGGAAAGGTATCCGAACGTGAAAGGTGATCGGCTGACAGAGGTGTAGAGCGTCCCTTTTGAAATTCGAACGCGTTTTACTAATTGCCAGGATTAAACTTCTAAAAAAGGTGTGTTCATATTTTTGTGATTAATTATAGAAATATTTAAATGTGGACACCATAACGTGTGTAACTTCACTAAAATAAACAAACGCTGTTCTTTTATAATAATAAAGAAACAGGTTTTCGATAACATTAATTATTTAAATGTTATTCGATAGCTTTCATTACTTAATCGATTTTTTCTTCACAGGATTGTGCTCACTGCGCAGGCCTATGTTTATTTAATTACTTTCCCGCGGCTTTACTCGCGTTAAGCAGACTATCAGCCGGCCTCAATAACGTATCTACCTTTGACCAACTGTCAAATTAGCTACCAACAGTAGCTGGAACGTCATGTTTGAAAAATTTACGAGTTAAGATTCTTCACAGAATTCTTTTGCATAAACATTAAAGACGCAACGTTCAAATGCAAAGACCACTCAAGGACCATAATACAGGCCTGCGTTTATTTAATTACGGAGCTAACTCACACAACAAAAGCTCACAATTAAAGCTAATATTTCCAGTAAAATGTAAGTTTTAACAGGCATTCTGATCACTCTATTATGCATGTAGTATTATGCAGATTCTCAGCAAGGAAGAGAGTGCGCGTGACTGCTCCTTGGAGCGGTAAGCGAGTATCGAGCACTATTGTTGCTCTTGAATAATGTTAAGCGATTCGCTATAACGCTGAATGCGGGCCCTATAAACAATTTCGTGAAATAAATCCTGCGGTCTCAGGGGAAATGTTGGAGGGTTGGCATGGAATGGCTGTTGATTTTCTGTGCTAGTTTTCGTGCTTCTTGATAAATCAAACAAAACCTTGTCGAAAAAATTACAAGGGTTCTCACTTTCTAATGTCACTCATAGACTCATGGCTTTTTTAAAGTAGAGGACTGGCATTGATGTTTGGAGCAGTTCCTGTATTTTTATAAAGCTTTCGCATGAACATCGTCAAAAACACCTCCAATTTGAACGTTTTTTGAGTACCTACAAGAATATTGGTCTTCTTATATTAAAGTTGGCAGCTTATCTCTACAATTACAACAAGTTAAAATAGGTGATCCATATCATACCAAAACCGTTGGTCCTGGCTATCATTTGTAGATCTGTGAATGTTGTTATGGATAGTCATAACCTCGAAAAGCCTTGCCAGGTGGTATCGTGTTAATACACTAATACTTTTGCTTAGACTGGAGGCCAACCCCAATATAGTTATAAAAGGTTAGGCAGATTAATTAGTAGACTATAAAAAACTATCCAAAGTGATCTTCATCAGTGTTCCGCAAAGTGTGTGCCGCGGCACACTGGTGTACCGTGCTCATTGTTTGGTGTGCCTCGGAAAAATACGGCTTCTTCTACGACTAACTACGACTACTACTTCTAATACGATCTCTAAAAGTTAAATAGACAGATGGAAGTAAAATACCGACACAACCGCAGAAACTGATTAAGAACATTTTTGGCTGTGAGTAAAAAAATAATATCCTCAGCCTTCTAAGCATGCAATACTTTTGCCATTTGCAACGACCTATTTATGTGAATTAACATTTTCAACTTGTACCACAATAAAAACCAAAAAAAGGGATCCACGAAGAGATGAGAGCAGCCCTGTCAACGATTACTCCAAATTTGGACCTCTTATGCTTAATCAAACAAGCTCATATTTCGCATTAAATACCTTTTCTGCAATATAAAGTTTAGGTTTGTTGATTATAAATAAATATTGTTTTGTTGATTAATAATAAATGTTGGTTAAATTTACGTAAAAATTGATTTTTCATTTGTGGTGTACCTCTAAAATTTTCCAATTTCCTAGATGTACCTTGAACACAAAAAGTTTGCCGAACACTGATCTAGATGACAAGTATAAAGAGCAGCTCTAGTTACACAAAATCAGCTTTCTTCCTTGAAATTATAAACGCTAGTGGCCAATCCTCAGCAGGCGCACTTGAGTGTAATCCCTAGCGGTAGAGATAGCATCGACAGCGGCGTCTCGATGCGACACGAGCTCTCCTAACATTGTACACCGTACTAGTCTATGGTACCACTGTACCACAGAGTAATTGCTATGCCGAACGTTTTTGTACCGCCAATTCTTATTTATGGTTTTAGATTTTAGTTTTGTGGTTACGTTTCCAATCAATTTGCTTCCAGTCAAATCGGATGCACCTGAGTACTTGTATTTTAAATGGAGTGACTGCATAACTGACCTCTAGAACCCAGTAACTGGGTAACAGTCTTTAGGAAGACTCGTGACAGATTTTCTGACTTCTGACTACCCGTAACGACTGACAAAGATGTTCAACATCATAAGTGCTGGGACCAACGTCTTAACGTGCTTTCCGAGGCATGGAGGAATCTCGGTATTGTAAGGTCACCCATCCACAGTCCGACCGCGGTCAGCGTTGCTTAAAGTTTGAGTACGACCCACGGGGCTGATATATTTAGCCACGAGTTTCTCGGGCCTCCTAAGATTGCCGTGCCCAAGTAATACTCAATAGATTGTAAGATTATCTACTGCTGAAGACACATGCATTTCTAATTTACGTACCTACTGTTGAAGACTTGCATTATTTGCAAAGCTGTCTTGAGTCAAACACGATTTCATTGCATTCCAAACTTGAAAAATGAAGGAAACAATATACATATAAATATAACATTATGTAAAACAATGTAGCTACAAGGTGAGGAATTTATTAAGATGAAACACAGTCACCTACAACGTAAATATTAAATTTAAACACAGTTTTATAAACCAGAAACTACGACTAAAATATTCATTCATCACAATATCATCAAGAAATAATTATAAAACATCTCATTCGGAATCGCAGCATGCACCACAGCTATGCAACAAAACATCAATTAATAATTGTCTAAGATGCACGATAAATAAATACCATAGACACAGTATTAGAGTGTCGGTGTTGCCAGTACCTATTATTTATGGTGCGCTGGTCAGCATTTGTGTAATGCTTAATAAATAAACATTTAATAAATAAAGAGGAGTAAGTCGTGTTATTGAAAACGCCTGCGCTTGCGTCGATGACAAATGAATTAATAAACTATAGTTCAGTTAGGTTCCGTATTTGTAAGTGGATTGCATAATGACTAACGAGTTAAGGACGACGTGTACCGGGACATAACTCCAGTTAAATGGCTTGAGTTTACTGTCTATGACTAATTTTAAACATTTCTGATAGGTACAACCTCTTTTCTACTACCCCTAAATTACAAGAGGGATCAAGTTGGTGGATATGACTCCTTCAAATCACTTCGAATCGTCAAATTGATCGTTCTAGCTTGTTTTTGATATAGAATCGAGGGATTTTTGAGTCAAGTTGTGGTCTGTTATATATGAGCCTTAGCGCTTCAGAACGACAACAAAGCTTTTAATCCAAAAAAAAATAATAGTTTGATTTTTCTGCCATACCTAGCTATTCTAATAGAGAAAACGTCATAACAGCTTGTAACTAACTCACTGCAAGGGCCTCTTCTAAAACAGAAAAGAAACCTGGTTTGGTTGAAACAACAATGTGTTTCAACGTTACGGTTTTATCAACCAAGGTTGTTCAAAACGTTCCTGTCTGGAGATTGCTGACTAAGTCCAGGTTTCCGTAGGATATTTTTCTCACTTACGTCAATGTAAATATTATATCAGACTATCTATCAACATGATTATGTATATAACTGGTATAAGTATAGAATCATCCGTAGCTATACCTGCGTCTTGTATCATATTTTTTTTAAAGTTTTAATCTAAAAAACTAAAACTCGCGTATAAAATAAAAAAGGCATTCTGCATCCTTGTAACTAAAACCATAATTTATTAATCAGCCCATATTAGGAACACTATGAAAACATCTTTGCCTGTTTAAAAAATAAAATTAAAAGCCGCAAGATGGTCGCACATGGTTCATGGACAAGTATTTTCTATGTAAATTCAAATGATAATTATAATATTTATCATTTTGAGAGTTAATTATCATCTTTACCACTGCTTAATTGAAAAACTTATTATTGAAGTTAATAACTTAATATTATTCATGTGTAATGATAAATATGGTATTTATATGTATTTTTGGAAAGTACTGCGATTGAAATTAAACATGCAATCAATGTAATTATCAGATAATTTTTGTGGGAGGTAAGAAGTAACCGAGGTTTAAAATGCTTTTCATTCATGAATAGGTATTTAAGATTTAGTCGATTATAACGGCAGTACTTACCTAATTTGAAATATTAAACTTGCAACCGATAAAAAAAACACCTAAAAACGAACGCAGTGATTTCGACTCACAAAAAAATACTAAAACAATCAATTAAAATACGCATACAGCTCTAATCTCTTCAAAATAAGAGTGAACAGGCTTCTTCTGGGTAAGCTCTCTCCACCGTCGACTTTGTCTCTGTCATCTATGACCTAGACTAGAGTCAAGAGCAAAGACATATCAAATAAAAAAAAATAAAAAAAAATACAAAAACTGCAACGAAACATAAAATTACCACAAATAGCCCATCTTATTATCTATACTCAATATAATAAAGCTGAAGAGTTTGTTTGTTTGTTTGAACGCGGTTTTCTCTGAAACTGCCGGTCGGATTTGGATAATTATTTTCTACACGAAAATATATATTCATTATTCTATTTTCATTATTTGGCTATACGAAATTCGGAAGATTTCTACAGGAACGGGAAAAACGGGATATGCACGTACGAAGTCGCGGGCAACAGCTCGTCTAAATATATTATGTATTATCAATCTTTGTTTCTATTATACAAAACTTCTTCAATAGGAACATGAAATTCTGCGCAAGGCAGTGGAATGTCGCAAGGGATTGTTGGAAATTCAACCTTAAGGCCGCCGACGATCAGCGAGAAGCGAGTGTGTAGTTCCGATAGTTTTGTCGCTCCATAGCAGAGCGAGTGCTCTTGTGCGACAAAAAATTACTCGCACAATTCGCTCCGGCCGGCCGAGAGATACGTTCCTGCGCAAACCTGCACGCGCTACGAAGTGCTGAATTCATAATATGTTAGCTAGCCCTCAGATCCGCACTATAGCTGGAAATGATCGCTGGTTGGTCTCTCGGCGTGAGTTCTAGCCACCAAGCGAGTATCGCTGAGCGAGTATTATCTTTGATAGCTCTTGTCGCTGCGACAAACTAGTGGTGTGAGAGTTCCCGCCGGCAGTGCAGCCAGCTATCGACTATAAATCTATGTGTCTCTTTTACTCACACGGGATCTATATCTTTTGTCAGTTTCCTCAGCGAGAAAATAGTCGATAGCATAATCGCTTCCTCGTCAGCGGTGATATAAGTGCCTTAAGGGGGGTATAGGGTGTTCAAAATCTGCGCAGACGAAGTCGTAGGTGAAGGTCTTTCCTGCCAGGGTTGCGGAATTTGTTCGAAAGAGTCACCGTGGCCCTGGAACGCAAAGGGCTTTAGAGGGAACACAGATGGGTTTTAGTCAGTAAGAGTCTGACACGCCCTTCCGCTCCACCCAGAGCGGAAGAAGTCATTTGATGATTTCCCATCCTTTAAAAAAGGATATTCTATTTAAGACCGACTTAGCCGCACGCTCCGCCATACATCGCTCCGCTAACTCCTTGGTGGGCGCGGTGAGAGACTGGGACAACAGCCGTCTTCAGCAAAGGTGGCAGTCCTACCATACGCCGATAACATGAGTCTAAGTTTGCATTTGTCATGTTATTGCAACTTATTTTTTATTATTTCACTCTTATTTATGTGTGCTATTTGGAGGTTAATCTGGCAATAAACAATTTCATTTCAATTTAGCGCTTAGCTTTTTTTTTAAGGATGGGTAATCACCATCCTTAAAAAAAAAGGTAAAGGTCTTTCAATATCAGGCTTTCATCAGTTTAATTAACTATGCGAGTTGTTCAAGAAATAATGATTTCCTTTATGCAGTAGCTAACAGATGCAAAATTTTATACCTACAATAAATTACTAGAGAATAACCCAGTAACAGAATCTATTACAATATATAGTTAATAGAAATCCGAAGAACGGTCGTTAACAAATAATTGAAAAACTTTTAACGAGTACTTTTAAGCCCGTTTAAGCGAAAAATTCTATTATAAGTATACAAAATTCCACGTAAAAATGTGACATAAAATTAATTTTACTATCAATAAAAGTAACGCGAGAGGGAGGCACGGTCGTGACCGATGCGCTAACGCAGGGATTATCGCCCTAGTGCGCAATATGGAGAGCGCACAGCGGTGACAGATCCGAATTTAGATATTATATTGTTATTAATACAAAGAAAACTATGAATGGACATAATTTTAGGATGATTTATTTTATGACATGGTAATCTTTTGATGTGCATTTATAAGAGTATCGTAAATTCTCATCAAAACTATTTTAACCGGATAAGTATAGGAATTGTTTAAGAACAGAACCGCAGATTAGATAAAAGAACCTTCTAGTGGTACCTACTGCTGAAAGCAACTAACTACTTTTCGATAATTTAAGTTCTTAAGAACCTATATTTAAAAATTGTGAGTCGTCACGGGACGCCTGGCAGATGTGAAACATTGAAATTATTTTGTACAAGTAATATGCATAAAAGAACAGATAACGACAAGAACTAAATATGGCATAATGAAAAAAGTACATAAAGACTCTATATAATTATATGATACCATCGTATAGCGTGGCGACGCGTCGCCACGGCAACAATCGGTTTTACCCGCGGTTATAGATGTTCCACATCAAAAAGTCAAAGTACTATTATTTAACGACAAGTAAGGCATTTGATACCCACTTACCTATAAGAACTGAAGACTGGTGCATCAGAAAACACTAAGCAACCTAAGCAAATAACTTAACAACACCCACTCACGAGACTTAAGCAATACAGAGCCTTAACTTTCAACATTGTTAACTTAAACCAACATCATTGCAAAACTAAGTATTTAACTTAAATCAATCAAACGCGTGCATAATACACAAACATTTACACATCATCATCTGCCTAACCTTTACTCAATAATATTGCAGTCAGCTTCCAGTCAAACCGAATTCAGCTGAATACCAGTATTTTACGTGGAGCATCTACCTCTCTGACCCAGTATCTGGGTACCTACCACGGTAGTTCTTGGCAAAACTGGTGTAAGATTTTCTCGCTTCCGTAAAGACTGCCAAAGATCTGCCGTGACCAACAGCTTAATGTACTTTTCGAGGAACGGAGGAGTCTCGGTGTGTTTTTCCGCTCCTGTCTCAATTATATATTTGATATTTATTAGTATACAAATTGGTATTGTATTTATGTATTTTATATTATTATATCTAATTAGTATTGTTTAAAACGTTTGTACACTGACAGCCCTAAATCTATCTCCCTTCGTTCAATCCATCCAAAGGTTGTCTGGAAGAGATTGCCTTGTGCGATAAGACCGCCCATTGTGCACTTATTTTATGTATGATTGTCCTGTTCTTATTATGAGGTGTACAATAAAGTATATAATAAATAAATAAGATGGTCACCCATCCAAACACCAACCTCGGCAAGCCTTGAAGATCGCCCCGTGCGGCTGTTATGTAGCTACGAGCTCCTCATAATCACGCATGGTATGCAAACGTGTGTATTATCAAGGGTGTATAATTCACACATTTCCGCACCCCTGATAATTCACTAATAGAGAAATGAAACGTGACAAACAATAGCAGACTGCGCCTTAACTATTTGCACAATAGATCAGAATTTGATGCCATCCCCTTAACAGTACGCAATCGCCATGCAAGGAGATTTGAAGCCGTGACCATAAACAGCAGATGTTTTTAAAAATGGCGCTAATATGCACATTTGTATTCTGGAAAGGCAAAGCAAAGGTATGTGGGACACAGATGATTTGCTTGTATGAAGAAAGATTTGGAGATGTCTCTTTATGTTATGGTATAGAGAAACTTTAATGTGGTGTAATGCTTTGAAAATGACATGGATTCCTAACTTATATCCATGTGATCTTGTGCAATAATCACAGCTTCTTTGAGAGAAGAAGTTGCAGTAACAAAAAAGGTATGAAATATTTACGTTAAAGCTAATGCATCTATTTTTAGATCTAAATAGAGTTCTAAATTGTAGGACTTTATAACTTACTATATTAAATTTAGATGTTAGGTATCAGAATGAAAAATACTGAAATTCTAAATTAAATCTTTAAGCCTGTTGGAAAAGTAGCATTCAATTTTACCGATGCATAAAGTCCGCCATCGTGTCTTTGTGCATGAAGGTTTAAAATAATAAATATGTGCTTTCGGCTAATATAGTGTGGAAAATTAAAACTTTATCAACAGGCTTATCGTTGAAAAGGAAAAATCCAGAACGAAACAAAACCTCTCAAACTGATTAAAATACATGAACATAACCGATTTCATTCATCCAATTTACTCCAGAATTGCATGTCGAATCTATACGGTTCAAGCAAGCGTGTACTTCTTTGGTTTTATGAATATAGTCCACACTCACGCCAAGCCACGCTAACTATTTTATTACATGATAAAAAACTTGTTCTAATTCCATACATTGATATTCATACTTCAAAATTGATTTAAGGCCCCGAAATATGGGGTAGGGTAAGGAAGCCCAAAATGGGGGTGTATTTCCTTCCTGTAATTTTATCTTTATCTGTAATTCGATCATGTAAGACGGATTCAACATAAATCATTAAATGAATAAATCATAGAAATGTAAAATTGTCTATTGATAGCCTAGCTGATGATTTACGGCATACACTAAACTGCAATTCAAGTTAAATGTTTTGTATAACTTAGTAGCATCAAACTCGAAATGGCCTTTCGCCCCCTAAAAGATTGTCAGTGAATTAATTCCCCCTGTTTAAAAGGGACAAAAATTAAAATGTAACTAAGATCATCAAAAGATTCACAAGGACAAACATTATAGAAAATTTGGCAAATATCAAATTATTGTAAAAGAGTAGGGCCACTGAATCAAAGCTTAGATTTAAACCATGAACGATGTAAAACATAACTCATAAACTGCTTACTTGGCCTGGTTAATCTCAAAACTACAAACCTTCCCCTGAAACGGATTTAAGTACAAACTACAACATAATTTCAAGCACAACCTCAAGAAACTAACACCACGAACTCCAAACACCATACATTACAAATAACATGTAAATTCACTCCCAAAAGCGAGCATTAATTATCATTTACGTCCATAAGTCAAAAGTAGCCGCCACACACATGTTCAAAAGTTCGCGTGACAAAAACACATCGTGCGCCATATTACCCGCCATGGATGGTCGATGACCCCGCCTGAAATAGGCAACCTTGACCGCTTGGTGCCCTGTTTACCTCCTGGGTATAGACTGGCGTTTGGCTGATTGGACGAACGTTTTTCTTAAGTAGATAGTTGTTGGTGTTTCAAATGTGTGATTGCTAGTTGTAGATTGGTAGATGATGAATGGTGATTCTGAACTTGAGTTTCAGTTTATTGGTTGTCAATATTTTATTTTATTGTGGTATGTACATATGTATAATAAGATGTATTTTTTAGCGGCTTTGCCCGTGTGGAATTCGAGAATCCAAATCGGGTCAGCCGTTAAGACGACAATAGGTAACAAACAGGCACTTTTGCATTCATAATATTAGAATGGATATCGCAGCCAACCAGCTTAATCAGCCGTTTCATTAAAAGCCCAGCCTTTTCATTGAACTGTGCCGTTTAATCAGCGACATAAGTGACACGGGCAAGTCATTAAACGATCCTGAACAAAAGATGTCACTTAGGTCGCTGTAAAAATCAGCGCAGTTAAATGAAAAGGCTAGGCAACCAATTAAACGGCTGATTAAGCTATTTGGCTGCGACATGGATATGAATCTGCCGTGCCATGGCATGGATTTTAATTCACAATCCTTAAATCTATCTGCGTAGCCATTTCCCAACGATATTGGGGTCGGCTTCCAGCCAAACCGGATGCAATATTTACTTTATGAAATGAAAAAAATATTTCGTTTACTCTTATCAATTACTAGCTTTTGTCCGCGACTTAGTACGCGCATATCCCGTTTTTTCCCGTTCCCGTAGGAATTTCGCGTTCCCGTTTAGCATTCCTCATGAATGTGGCTATCGTATATAAAAATAATTTTCCAAATCCGACTAGTAGTTCCAGAGATTAGCGCGTTCAAACAAACAAACAAACTCTTCAGCTTTAGATTAAAGTTTTCGTGACTGAATTTTTATTCAGAAGTTGGTACCTACATCTTATAGTTTTATGGTAAATACCATTTGTTTGTGTCCCTCAAAGAGTTTAGTTCACGATATTGAGTTCATGTTCCGCCATGGCGGTAAATATTTGGCTCTAGACATAATTACATTACATTTTGGTGCACGCCCTAGTCTGGCATAAATAGCTCCCATGGGAATACAAAACTAATTTCATTAAACTTTTTACATGAAAATTGTTTGTGTATAATTTTTCCTGCCGTTTATACTGGATAGTTTGGCAAATTGTGACGGTAAAAACAAAACCACTTTTCACTTGCCATACAACGTGGCAATGCTGCCAGCCTTTTGGGTACTTTACCAGTGGCCAGCGATGCGGACGAATCTTCGACGCCATATTTTAGACTATTTTTAGTATTTTTTTTATTTAAGTGTAGTAAATAGTTGTACATTATGTATTGAATAAAGACAATATTTCTTTATTTACTTATGTAGGTACATATGTTGCTATTTACTATTACATAAATAAAATCAATTGTCAAAAACCGCACAAAAAAAAGACTTTTCTGTTTCAAAATAAATTACCGTTCATTATTTTGTCTGTTTTTCGACCTGTAAATAATTGTACGGTCAAAACGGTAATTCATTTCTATTTTAAATATTATTTATTTATTGCACACTAACAACAATGTTGCCTTTTAAACCCAAAGGTTTCCAGGTACTACATAAAATTTAAAATAAATAAATAATAAAAAAATAGCATTGCCATTGAACGTGACAATGCTGCCAATACTCTGGGCACGTTTCCGGATGACAGCGATGTGGAGGAATACTTCGACGCCTAAGTGTATTTTTATTTTGTATATTCATATGTATATAGTTAAGTTTAGTAGATATAAATAGTTTAAGTACATAATTTAAAGTTAGTTATTACATTATAAAACTCATAATCACAATAAGACCAAAACTTAATTTTTCTACAATTCTTTACCTGACTTTCCTAAGTCACACTCCTGACTCATGTATCTCAATGATACCTAAAACAATGGCCGCCTGAAACTTATCCCACCCACTTCTTAGACAGCTTAATAATTCTAAAATAAGAACATAGGTGCATCAGACTACTGAAGCAGCGTTTTCAGTGGGATGTTACGATTATAATACAGTACGTCTCGCGACTTGTTGGCGCCATGCTCCGGTGTTCCACTTTATATACATGTTCGAGTATATACAGGGGGTTTGGTAGTTGAGTGCGTTCCTTCAAAAGGGATGTTCTAGAGCTATAATTTGCTACGGTTTTGGTTCGGATAAGCTGGTAACCAAATTGAGTTTTTATTTGGAGTCATTGTACTCTTATTGAAGAAGTTTCAAGAAATTTTCATAGCTTGAACTTTACGACGCTTTTCAGAAGTAATGGGTATATTTACGGGTTACGGGTTTTTCGTTTTTTTGGGTATGGGTTTATTTTGTTTTTTTTTTTTTAAATTTTTGTTTTTGACATTTTTCATGTGTGCTATGTGTTACTACTAACATAGTTTTGTAAGTTATTTTTTGGTAAAACTAACACGCTATGGGCCGTCGACGCCTGATTTTTTTTATATTTTTGGGTAGATTTATTCGTTCACGAGCTTTCAGAAAAGGATCAGTTTATTATCGAGAGTGGAAGATTTCTAACAATTAGCAATTGTTTGGTCGAGAGGAAGAGACTAAAAAAATCTCTAAGCTGCGATTACTCAAAAATAACCCAATTGGGACCTCAAGTTCCCAGGTCAAAATCGTTGCATATTATCTCTAGAACATCCCTTTTAAAGGTTAACGCACTCAATTGCCAATCATCCTGTAGAAGTCTAGATGCTTAATGCTTATGTATTGTGCATGCTTTTCCCCATATGTGGGATGACGGGGCAATGAGACAGGTTTTAATTATACACTACTTATTTTTTCCAACTATTTCGACGATTATATGGTTAGTAAAAATAAGTGGCCTTAGTTTATAAAAAAACCGGCCAAGTGAGAGTCGGACTATCATACGAAGGGTGACAACGTGTTTTTTCGATTTATGGTACGGAACCATAAACCGAAAAAACACGTTTCTTGTTATTTGTTTTTAATTTAATTCTATTATTTGTTGTTAAAGCGGCATTAGAAATACACACTGTGAAAAAAATCAGGGTTTGGCTAACCTTCGGGTACGGAAGTCTAAAATCGTGTAAAGAAAGCAATTTTCACAGAGCCTCAGAGGGATCTTTAGGTTTATAAACTTTGACTTAGTAAATTAAATATTACTTAGTATGTATATTATTACTCCAGACTTTTATTGCACGATGAGGATGGCACAGCAACGTCGTTTGGCATAAGCGAAATGGGTTACATCAATTCATCAATAACTGTCAGTTAAAGTAAACAACACAGGAAGTCAAACAAATACAATAAAGTTTTGATTTGAATCTGTAATGATGAAAAATTTTCAGGTTCCCCTATGTTATCGAATACCGAAGAAACATCGCGATCCGTTAGTTATCAACAATATCAGGTCAATCACATCACTCGGAATAAAACAAAAACATGTTATTCCTAATCGGGAGGCGCGGATTCTATTGATAGGGCTGGTCTCGCTAGCCGATGGACGGTTTGTTTGCTGCAGAACAACTTATTGTGATTGTAATGTTTCGGTCTGAAAGCTTTACAGTTTCTTACGGGCTGCGGGAAAAATAACGAGATGAAATTCATTAGTCACTGGTTTAGTTGTTTTAGGAAATACCTTCATTGTGCGTACAGCTAAGGAGTGGATTTGCTGGCCAGAGTTTGTGTTTCCTGATCGCTACAACATAAAAGTTGTTAAGTCAAGAGTGAATAAGTTGCTTCTAGGTTTGCTCTGCTTCATCGTCGACCACATCATCATTTTCCATCAGGTGAGGTTGTGACCAAAAGTGAGACAATAAAAAAAATCGCATGTTCAGATATTAATTTTGCAAACGAATAATACTTTTTATTCCATTTTTATTGTGTATAGTGTCGGATGTAAAAGAATAGCACCATCCCATCACTTCTCGTGGGTGTCGTAGGAGGCGAAGAAGGGACTCACCAGAGAATGGGCAGCAGCATTCTCTGTGCATTGCAACAGCTACACTGCGATCGCCAACCCGCCTGCTAAGCATAGCGATTATGGCAAACCCTCCTTTGGGGGAGGCCTAAGTCCAGCAGTGGACGTCATTCGGCTGATGAATCACTGGTTTTTATGCAACATTTTTTGTTATAATGCTTTCTGCATATCTAACCTACTGCTATTCAATATCGTATTCGATATCTCAACCTGCCTAGCTTTTTCGGAACTATATTGGGGTCGGCTTCCAGTCCAACCGGAGGCAGCTGAGTACCAGTATTTAACATGGAGTTATCTGACCTGCACAACCCAGTAACTTTCTGTCAAAAATGTAGGAATGGCAGCCGGGACCGTTACACAGGGTCCACCAATACCTTCCTTCATCCACGTATTACCTACCAATTTTCAAATCGCTTTTAAAGCCGTTATCGCCCTTCGACGACGCGGTTGGCGCAGTGGTTGAGCGATTGGCTGCTGAACTGCGTGTTGCGGTTTCGATTCCCGCACGGAACAAATATTTGTATGGTCTACAGATAGTTTTTCTAGGTCTGGCTGTTTGTGTATGTGAGTTTGTTTATTTGTAAACGCACCCCACGACACAGGAGAAATTCCTAGCGTGGGGCAGTGTTTTTTTTTTTTAAAGTGGTTGTTTAGCAATTAAGCGATAGGTTTGCAGAGGCTTGCTGCAAACCTATCGCTTAATTGCTAAACAACCACTTAACCAATCTATATATACGTCGACTTCCATCCTGCCATCCTCCCAGCCCTGTAGTCAGCAATGTGGAGCAGACGCGCAGACGTGTCGCGACTCGCACTGCGCCGGCGCAGGTCCGCGGTGGTCGGCACGTGGGTACGCTCCCACGGTCCGCGGGGGGCACGCCGTCGCCGACCAATCAGGAGCCACGCCATTTTTTTACAGATACTCACGTTACTGATACAGGACCTCCACTGATTTTTTGGGTAAATAAACATGTTTGTTTTTGGGTGGTGTAATTTTTACTGGGTATTACTTGTCTACTTTTATCATACGTAGTCCTTCAAGAGGTGCAATCCTTCAAAATAAGTTTTTTTTTTAAAGGTGCGAAATCATCAAATGACTTATTCCGGTCTGGGTGGAGCAAAAGGGCGTGTCAGACTCTTACTGACTAAAACCCATCCGTGTTCCATCTAAAGCCCTTCGCGTTCCAGGGCCGCGGAGATTCTTTCGAACAAATCCCGCAACCCTGGCAGAGGAGTTGACTACTACCACCAGTACTAGCGAAAGCTGGTATCCAGTATACCATACCCCTTAAAAATCAAAACCCAGGAAGGGTTTCAAAATGAGACCGCATTTTCTAGGCTTTTAAATGTTGCTCCATGTGTCCTTACGTGTCCACTATCTCGGCAAAAGTTTGCTAGTCAAATGAAGACGCATAGATGAGCCACCAATTTAAGCTTTCTACCACCTCGAAGGGTCAAGAAATACAATCTCAGTAACTTTGAAGTTAGCTTTGAAGTTGGTTAAAAATAACACTTTTACACGTCAATTCTTGTCAATATGAGGCGTTCACACCAAAAATAATTATAAAAGTAACCCATAAAATCCTTACTGGTCGAAATTTATGAAAACTATGTAAGTTAATTTCTGAGGTAAGCACCACAAAGATTTGAGTGGATCTGTCCAAACAATAAGGCCACAAAGACGATACATAATTCTCACAAAACTTGTAATCACAATATTCTAACATTTATATTCCTCAATCTATACAAGTATTCCCTAAACCAAGCACTAGAGTTCATTGAAATTCTGCTTATAATAATAGTTTTTCTACGAGTTTCGTTAAAGGCTTCAATAAATCTCTGTAACGTGACATTATCGGCAGTCAAATCGAAAACTTTTATGCGGTCGCCGAACTTTTCTTGACTAAGTAGACATTTGGCTATGCCCGATAGGCAGAAACACAAACTTTTCATCGATAAAGTTTTTTTGCTGACTACTAATCTCTCAATGAATGTCTCAATTACCAATACAATGTATATTGCCATGTTGGTCATATGGAGTGTCAGTCTAAATCAAGCACTCTTGCTTACACTGCTATGGGCGATGCTTTGTGGATGGAGTTCTAACAGCATCATCGATAGCTTGGCAATAACATGATACCTCGATACCTACTTCTGAACAATTTTCCTCATTGCGTCGTTTTTCTAATGCCAGGGGTCGTTGACCACATTATGGGGCTATCTTTTGATGCATGAACGAGGCAGATCGGACGAAAAACAAGCGCGCTATAACAAAATTTAGATCTGCCTCCCTATTCAGTTTGGTACAAGAAGTTCATTTTCATTTTTGTTCTCTTTTGATTGTTTTATGTTTCAGATGCTGATAAGTAGTTCTTGAAATAAAAATGTTTAGGTATATGATTTGTTTTATTATGTATAGTTAAAAATAAGGTATTATTTTTCTTTAATTTTGGTGCTGAACGGAGGCCAAACTTTAAAAAATCGTAGTAATTCTAAAACGTATTTCTTTACTTAAAAAATTTAGTAAAATATTTTTATATTATATTATACCATATAACTCTAAGACATTAGTGTATAAAAACCTCTTTCCTCAATACCTGACAGATTTGAAACTTGGACTTGCCTCCCTTTTGCTGCAGGGTCCTTAATTTGTTCCTTCACTTACTCCTTTTTACTTTCAGCGACAAACTCGTCGCGCATGATTTGATCTGACCAGGTTACATATGACTAAACACGAGCAGCCTTATTTATAAAAACTTAAAATAAAAAAGGCTGCATTTGATAAGGTTAAATCTGCTTAACAGTATTGGCAGATTCATAATTCAAATAATCGTCCAGGGAGAGCTTGAAATTAAATGAAATTGAAAAAGGTACATATAAAAATAGAATCTTCTAATCATTGTTTATCTTGATTTTATGGCTAGGTTTTTTTATAAATATTGGGATATATTGTTGATTTTTTAAATTATGGAGTAACTTCTTAGGGCCTTAGTAGTTGCCTAATAAATAATTACCTACTTAAAAGCCTTTCATGAAATTGTGGATATCTTAGTCTTTAATAGGGAACTTCTACGAAGAAAAGTTAACCAGTTGCCAGACTGACCTGAATATTATTTATTCTAAAATCCAACCAATTTATAAAAAATGAAACCAATCATATAATTCCTCCTACAACTAAAAAGACACAAAGAACATTCAAGATTTCAAGACTGATTTGGATTCCCTTTCATTCCAATTCATTGGTTCGATTCGACTAATGCAGGAAGTGTTTACATGCAAATAGTTCACTAATAGCAGTACAATAAATCTAATCATTCACTCTGAACAAGCCAGACCAACCAGGTCGATGTGATAATACTCAGAACTCATACAGACTAACACATGAGGAAGGGATTATAGAAGATATTCGTCCTAGAATATCCCCATACTACTAGGAAACTACTACATTAAATATCTTGACTTATCCAAGCGAATCCTAGTCTAAATATTATGCAACACTGAGATCTCTAGACAGATGAATTATTCTTGTAATAATAATCCACGAATAACACTATTCAGTGTTCGGTAATCCTCCAAAGTATTATAGTAGCACTCTGTGCCTCCAACTATGAACGAAACGAAAGTTTGAAACAACTGTGTGCGTAGCGCCATCTTGTATGGAATAGTGGAACTAACTTTAAATTAAGAACCGATTCCAATTATGGATGGAATTTCTTTGTTTGCACGGTCGGAACAAGATCTTTAAAAAATTTTTGAATAGACAAAAATGCAATATTGAGAATAGAGAGTAGAAAAAGTCGTGAAAACCAAAAAAAAATAGATGTGAAACAATTGAAACTCATAGCAATAAACCAAAAGTCTCTATTAAACGCATTGTTTCCTTTCAGGGTCTATTCGTGCTATTCAGTTTTTACTTTCAGTAACATTCTTCGAAAACACCCTTTAAAATTTGCCTCTAAATTATTTACTTCACTGATTCCTGTACCAAACCATTAAAAACTGAATCATAAGAACCACTTATATAACAAACGCAATCAGAAACATTTGTGCGATCACTTAAGCTATTTATAAGCCATAGGAGTCATCTTTGCAGCTAAAATAGCCCAGGAATAGAACATGCCTGCGTTTGTCTGTAAAATAGCTCCGAACTGTGTATCCAACATAATTTGACCCATCGGGGTGGCGCCACTGTCGTTAGCCTGTTTGACAGCTGTCAGACTCAGTACGTTTTATTTTAGTTTTCAATTTCGCCACGGGTCTTATTACACTGGTCGTAAAGTAACTTTACTGCTATGGCGCCAAGTCTTTTTTTGTGCACAATCGTTTTTTATTAGAATTGCTAAGTATAAATAGTAGTAGAAACGCTTCGTTGGTTTTAGGATATCACGGAGGAGGGGTTTAAACTGTGATATAGGTAGACCTATGTATTGATAGGGTTTTGAGATTTGGTAAGGTATGTAAAAAGTGTCACTGTACTGTTTGTTTGTAAATACTAGTGTTTTGGCCAAGGAACGTACCTTTTTTTATTTTAAGGATGGGAAATCATCAAATGACTTCTTCCGCTCTGTGTGGAGTGGAAGGGCGTGTCAGACTCTTACTGACTTAAACCTATCCGTGTTCCTTCTAAAGCCCTTTGCGTTCCAGGGCTGCGGTGACTCTTTCGAACAAATTCCGCAACCCTGGCAGGCTCTTAAAGAACATACCTACAGGGTGGACTAAATAGAAAGACATCTCTTATATTTGTTGTAGGTAATAAGTGAATAAGACGTGCAAATACTCAAAATGCAACTGGATTAGTCGCCGTTAAGTCTTGTGATATCTTGAAGATGCGGTTTATCGATAGGAATACTTTTATATACGATGATTCTAAAATCAAGTCTAGTTTGAGGATAAGAAACGAGAAATTCCTACCCTATTTGAACCTAAAATCTACTGATCTAGACCTTCAGAAATTGAAGTTTATCTCCAACACCCGTTCTAATACTAAAAGAACAACGAGATAATTGATTCGAAGCGAATTCAAACAGTAGTTCCACACATAAATCAAAGCAAAACACCTGAACGTCACATGACGCACCAATGCGATGCACAGTGCACAGAACATGCTCAGGCGCATCGATGTGGTATTGATGACAATAGGTAAGAATTCATCACACTTACACATCACATCACACTTTTCACACTAATATTATAAAGGCGAAAGTTTATGAGTGTGTGTGTATGTTTGTTACTTCTTCACGCGCAAAGGGCTGGACCGATTTAGATGAAATTTGGTACAGAGATTGTTTGAGTCCCGGGAAAGGACATAGGATAGTTTTTTATCCCGGGAGTATGTTCCCTTGGGATAATTTTTGACAATAACGCGGGGGGGAGCCGCGGGCGGCGACTAGTGTATAAATCAATTTCGACATCCCACCCATACGCACAAAACGTTTTGGAAATACCTTTATTGTGCGTACAGGCTAAGCAGTGAAATTGCTTGATCTGTGTTTCCTGATCGCTACAACGTAAAGGTTTTTAAGTCTAGAGTGAATAAGTTGCTTCTAGGTTTGCTCTGCTTCATCGTCGAACACATCATCGTTTTCCATCAGGTGAGATTGTGATCAAAAGCGAGACAGCATATATTAATCTTGCAAACGAATAATACTTTTTACACTATTTTTGTTCTGTATGGTGTCAGACGTTAAAGAATAGCACCATCCCATCACTTCCCGTGGGTGTCGTAAGAGGCGACTCAGGGACTCACCAGAGAATGGGCAGCAGCATTCTTTGTGCATTGCAACACCTACACTGCGATCGCCAACTCGCCTACCAAGCGTGGCGATTATGGCAAAGCCCCCTTGGGGGAGACTTATGTCCAGCAATGGACGTCTTTCGGCTGATATGATGATAATGATGATGACTTCATTTTTTATATTTGCTGCGTATCATGTGCCATTTTATTCCAATAGTATCTATAGTGCTTCTTACATCTTGTATCAAGTTAAACTTTTCCGAGTTCCTCTAATACTGCACCACAGTTACTATTGTAAAGGCTACCATTGTGAAGGCCGGTTGCATCACAAACATAACTATTTGACATTATATAAACTGTTATAAGTATTACAAACGACTTTTAGATTGATGTCCTGTAATCATGAAAAAATCGATGCGAATCTTTTTGTGTCTGACGTAAACGCTGCAATTTGTGAGATATTGTCAATGGCATTGTGATTTGTGGAGATACCACATGGCCATCGCATGTGTTGCACGTAATAGCTGTGGAAAAAACGTTGTCATGTATCCTAGGGATGCAAATATGAGCGATTCCCTTACATATGCATGACCTGTTGATATCTCCCAGGTTCATTTCCAACGCATCGACCGGTCCTTTGCGTCTCGCATGCAGCAGATTCCTGCGGCCTTCACCAGGTCATCGGTCCACCTTGAGGGATGCCTTCCAACACTGTTTTCCAGTGCGCGGTCGCCGCTCCAGAATCTTGCGACCCTATCGATGTTTATGTCAAAGTCCAAGTCAAAGCATTTATTTCAATTAGGCTATTAAACGGCACTTTTGAACGTCATCATTTACAGTTCAGTAAGATAATAGTATTCAATTAATAAAGTGATTCTACTGTCCATTCGGAAAAGTAGATTCTTATGGAGAAGGTAGAATCTTATGTCTACTTACAGCACTGAAGTTTGGTGATTCTTCCGGTTTTGTAGATAACCTTGGTTCGTCTGCGGATAACTTCATTGCTTGCCTCCTGATGGAACCAAATATGAGCAAAGGCAGTAACTATGTGGCACTTTAAATAAAACCCCAGAAAACCGCAACGCGAAAAAAAGTCACACGCCTCTAGAAACATTATGCAAAAATTTAAAAAAAAAGAACAAAATCTCTATGAATCACCGCATGCATTAAGCCCGGACTCATGTAAAAAATTGCAGCTTCACAACTTAATCTTGTAGGCTGTATGTTCTTAGTTATGGCACTTTTGCAACTCCTCGGAATTTTATAAGCTTTCCACAATCATTTTTATTAGTACACAAACTCGTATGTCTTAACTTTGTCTAGATGATTGTGCGTTTTCATTGTTGATGAGATCGAGCAATATTGCCGAAGTAGGCAATTGTGACCCATTTTGATCCAACAAGATCGTTAGTTTTTCTTGTGGCGGCATTGATGCCGCTACAATCTTTTTAAGGGACAGAAAGCCAGAAAAGGCAGACTACAGAGCCCAAATTTAAACATCAAGATCATTCAGCCATATGCCACACTGCTATTTTTTTTCATTTGAAACAAACAGTTACCAACTACAGAACGCGAATTTCATCATCTTCCTGCCCTTATCCCATGGGGTCGGCGCAACAGGTTTTTTTCTACCATTCTGTACTATCAGACGTCACGCTATCACTTCCCTTTTCTTCTTAACACTCCTCACACAACCCATCCATATTTTCTTTGGCCTCATTCTCTCTCTCCATCAATCCACACCCAGGCTAGACCGTAGCAACTACCAGAAATGCGCCTGAACCGCCGCCCCCAAAAAATTTGCAGAGGTGAGCTGTCAATCTTTAGCACTAGTTAGAATGACAACTAACTTCAAGTACACTGAAGTTTTCGCGGTGGATTAATACAGAATAGCATTATACACAGATCAATTGGCAGTCTTTTCCGTAAAATGCCAACGTAAAACTTAGGCGAAGTGACTGAAGTGAACTGTCATTCCACCGTGGACCCACGTAATGCACTAGCGGACCTCACGTTTGCACCACTTAAGAATAATATTAAAATAAAACAAGGTTTGTGATATATTCGGCATCTGCCTAAGAGGAGAGCTGGTACAATAGTCTCATATAAAAACAAAACATATTTTCACATTCCTAATTCAAATACTCTTTTAATTTTACTAGAGGCTTCCAAAGTTCTACCTTGTCGGCCAGTAACCTGCAGCCAAGAAGGTCACCCTGACAGTACTTACAGCTGACTTCACCTAAGTTGTCACGTGAGAGTTTGACAGAACAGACTATCTATTTACTGTAGATGTATCACCAACTAACGCATCGTCAAAAACAATGCAAACACCCACAAAGCCAGCATTAGTATGCTAAAGGCGGCGCACGCGCACGACTGAGATTTACTGTTACGACGCCGCGCATCTCCGGCGCTGGGACTACGTCCACACTTACTTATCCTAACTGTAGGACTAGTTGGGTCAGCAGATGGGTAGGCTCTCCCACCATCACCCGCTTCTTCAAACAAAGGCTGTACAAATAGTGTCTGCCCAAAAGCTCTAGACAAGTGAAATTCTATCCGTGGTTACAGGCGAATGTCAGAACGTCAAAAATGAATGGAGCAAAAGCTGTCGAAATGTCACGTGAAACAAAGGTATTGAACCTTATATTTGGCATTTCGACAATCAATCGCCATTCGCTAATAGAATAGCAGTTTGTCTGGAGCCTTAGAAGCTCTCGAGCCGTCTGAGCTTTGCTGCGAATCAATCTGCATAGCCATATCCCGACTACGTTGGCATCGACTTCCAGTCTTACCGGATTCTGCTGAGTACCAGTATTTTACAAGCCGCCACTGGACAACATAGTAACTCCTGGGAAGGCTAGTGACTTGACAAGACTGGTTGGATAACTTAATGACACTTTGCTATTGAACGATGATGAACTAGGCTATGCTACCTCACGATCTACCTTCGCTCTACAAGACGGTGATGTAAGAAATATATAGTAATCTTAAATAATACAAGACACCAATTCAAAATAGAGTGATAACGACAACATTATCTGCAAGAAAATTCAACATAGCTGTTAACAAGCCAATCACTTTGTTCAACAGGCTGTTAGGAAACAGCAATTTAATTTCGATACTTATAAAATTTTCCCTAACACATCACGACACATTAGTCCAAAACATTGTGTGCCTCCAGCCAAATTGTGAAGAAAATTAGACATAATGAGGTCTTGTACACGCAAATTCACCAATTCACATGATTAGCAACAATATACGAGTACATTACATGCTAGCTTTTCTTGCGGATTCACTCGCGTAGCCAATCCCGCAGAAACCTAGCTTTTTTCAAGATCAAAGTCTGCAATTCAGCGATATTGTAGCTTTTAATCAGTGAAATCTTTCTTGATCAGTATTTCCAGAGGGCTTTAAGTTAAGAGTGAAAATGTTACTTGCTCTATCTAGGTGAGTTTTTGGTCAAACGGCAAAAAAAAAACATTGAATTCCGCCTCTGTCTGTATTAAAATATTTCGGTTAAAATTACATTATTATAATTTAAATGTAAAGGGTTTTTCAATGGGGACACTCGAACTTTGACAGTTTATAGCGGCCATCTTGGAAAAGCGATAGCTGTCAAATTTGGCGGAAATACATATTTATTCATTGACATTTCACCCTGGAACGCTACATGCTTCACCATTTATGCGAAACTGTCGTCCAAAATTGGTCCACCAGGATACACCACCTTCAGCGGAGTTGCGGCGTCCATTTGGCTGAAATTAGGTGTATTCCATACATAATGTCATCAAATGTTCTTTGAAATAAAATAAAGATTGTGGCAATATCACTTAAACAGGTTGTTTTATTCAATGATCTTTGAAAGTAAAATCACAGAGAACTCGTTAGACACTCCAAATGGAATGGGGCAACAACTGACGAGATTATCATATTATTACTAGGTCCAAGTTGTAAGGAAACAACAAAGCAATTTGGTGTCGCCCAAATTTTCACCGCAATAATAGAGTGGCGGACAAATTGCGGGTTACTCACAAAGCAGACTCAATTGAACCATTTGTGGTAGACAGCCAGACAGACTGCGCTCCCGCCCATGAGTTGGGTAGGGTAGCCAAATTGATGACGGAAAAATTTAAAACTTGTGCAATAGGGAAAAGTTTTTTTTTTTTTTCACGTAAACAAAAAATGACGAAGATACAGTGTGTTGAAAACTCGCGTGACGTCACTACGATAGTAAAATTTTTACCAGCGACGTGACGTCACCAGCCCCCTCTTGAACTTTGATGGGCTTTATCTTTATCATTTTTAACGATTTGGAATGGCAAAAAATACGTGTCCAATATTTTTTTAAAATCGGACGGACTAAATAGAATTATATATTTACACCAATTTGTAAAGCTGTACAAGAAAACGAATAAGTAAATGGACGCCTTATTCAGTGTTTGTATGATTTGGATTATTTTTATTGAATAGTAGTGAAAGGGGGTGACATTTTATAATTAAATGCAAAATTTAATAAATACGCTTCAGTACCTAGGTAGTTCCAAGAACTCAATACTGAACAATGCTACAATATATCCTTAGCTAGAGCTACTAACAATTAATTAATAATGGTAAACTTATCGCCAGTTCTCTCTAGGTCCCTTGCCAATACCAACATCTGGCGTGATCTAAGCGCTTTTAAATGGGAGCATGGACCAATAAACAAATCTTTTTAATTCCTCCATGGCGGATAGCTAGTTGCAATAGGTTACCAAACATACTTGAACACGGGACTGTCCTAAGCCAGCCTGGTCACCTTTTGGGAATCACCGAGAGCCAGTTCACATAGTGACTCATTAATAGTAATATGTCATATACTACCATTGTACACTGGGAACTAAGTAGCCACTAGCCCATTGTGGGCCATATTATTACATACATTACCTACTTCAAAATCCACTACACTAAAAATAACTGCCTCTCTACTTAACATTTTAGGCTTTTTTGTCGCGATATTTTGATGGACTTTCCCAGCGAGAAACGATATCAATGGTTGACTATACAATGATATTCATGAATGAAATGAATTGAATACTTCTTGAAGGCTGAGAACATTTCACAATGAAGAGAATTTGATATACATTCTCTGCGCCAAAATTGGTATTGTGAAACCTTGTTTTTGAATTTGATAAATACTAAAGTTCATACTTAGTATTTCGTCATAGGTCAGCAGATATAAAAAAAAACTTAGGTAAGTACTTAATTTTTGACTTTATTGAGTGGCATAAACATGTAACTACGACGTTTAATTTTTTTTGTAAATCAGTTTGAATTAATTGTAAAACCTTATTTCGCTGGCATTAATTTTCAGTATACCTATAGGTACCTTATATAACAAACTTAAAAATATAAAGTAACTTTTTATATTTATGAAACTTACTTGCGTAAGTACGTATTTACAAAAACAAAATACACTCAGGCGTCGAAGTATCCCCAAACATCGTTGTCATCTGGGAACGTGCCCAGAACACTGGCAGGTTTGTTACGTTGCTAATTCTTCGGGTGAAGAACGAAAACGAGAGAGGACCCCTAGAGGAATCTATTTGTGTAAAATATCGACGCGCATTTGGACCCCATGACCCAAGCGTTTCGAGCCCAAACGGCTCAAAACTGTTATCACCAATCACACTTATAATATTATAAAGGCGAAAGTTTGTGAGTGTGTGTGTATGTTTGTTACTTCTTCACGCGCAAACGGCTGGACCGATTTAGATGATATTTGGTATAGAGATTGTTTGAGTCCCGTGGAAAGGACATAGAATAGTTTTTATCCCGGGTGTAATCCCTTGGGAAATTTTTCGACATTCACGCGGGTGGAGCCGCGGGCGGCAGCTAGTAAGGTATCAAATTAAACATATCGAAGGAATAAATAAACCAGCAAGCAAGTCATTATTTATGTAAACTCGTTCATCTCCGACGAATCGTAATCACCCATTTCCTTTATTAGCACATTCTCTTGAATTTTCAAAGGAAGGCAATCTACTTGATCGGTTTATTTTTAGTTCAAAAACAACACGGAAATCGCATATTATCATGCAAATTTATCTTGTTTAAATAAATTTATTTTTCACCTGCGGGTCTTTCAAGTCAAGAGTGAATGGCTAGTTCCAAGCAAGCGTGTTCCATCATCGACCACATCATCGCTTACCTTCAGGTGAGATTGTGGTCAAATGCCTGTCAATAATAATAATAAAAAAAAACTTTTAAATTGATGACTCTTTTAACAATACTGAAAAGCTTTTCGCACGGTGTGCAACTTAGCGAAAAATGTGGACAAAAGTCAATACACATAATTGTACGAATTGTGCCAGTGTTGACGAATTAAGCCATTTGTGAGCAATATGGGCATTGTACCATTATTTATTTGTCAGTGACCAGTGATCTGATAAATAAGTCTGGTTACCAGTTGTATGGTCTCTATTTATAATGTAATTTGGTTTTAATGGGACACGCATGAGAACGGCTGGTGGATGTCTGTCTAGATTTTTTATTTTTTTTGTTTTTGCTGCAAAAACACGTGATTTATATTTTTTATATTTAAAAAGTAGCTGAAGCCGCTTCAAAGTCCAAAGTTTCGTACAGTCAAAATTTCCTTAAAATAATGTTTTCTTATTACGCATCGTAAATATCTTGGCTTACGTCATAAAATAAACGCATATTCTAAAGTTCAGCTTTCTAGACTTAGGTACATGAAGGTTCAGTTTTATTCATTTTTATTTTTGAAGTTTTAACTTCTTATGGGTGGTTAAACCGCTTCGTAACGTAACGCTTTACGGCGCGGCGGCGGCGCCAGTGTGTCTGTCGATTGACAATCAACTCAGATGTTTTTAATATTTTCAAAGGAATATTTTATGAGCGCTAAAACCTTGTACTAAGGCCTAATAAAATAACGAAATCAAATGCGTTACTGGGTTAATAACATGTAACTACAGCATTATTAAATATTAAATAAAACCTCAAACATTTAGAAACATTTTATTTATGGCACAAACCATTAAAATGAAGGCTTTATTGTTATGTAGTATAATGTGTTATTAATGTTTTAATTATGCGAAAACTGTTACTTGTACTGTAGTAGAAATACCTAAAATTAATTGAAGTATGAAGGTGAAACTTCACAACATGCACTACTAGTGATTGCACTGCGATTTTAGGTTATAACATTTTAATAAATACCTAAAACAGCTTTTCCCTATTTACTGAATTGAATTTTTAATTGGAACTACGATATTGTGCCGAAAGTAAGTTGCCAAATTTTGCCGATATGAGTGCCATAATTTATCAATAAGCATGTTACATAGTTTGGCGCTAAATAAACAGTATTTTAGCATTTAAATATTGTCAAAAGCAAGAAAATCAGACAGAGTTAATTAATTAAATAACATAGAAACTTCGGAAAGAAAGATTTTTTTAAATTTACCCGCTAAAAGGGCAAACAACAAGTCTCTAATAAATCAATACATTTAAAAACCCTTTAAACAATCAATTTCCTAGAATGTATGTATGTATGTATGTAACTCGGGCTGGTTTCCGCAACTCCACGACTAAGCGCGT
>NDFZ01005256.1:0-10901 GCA_002192655.3 Mamestra configurata
TCACAATAAAAGTTTAATCACCATGTACCGCTTTTAAATTATGCACTAACGATTCACTTACCTGGTTTATTATATTTAGTATAGGATTTTGTAGGCAGTCGGTTCAATTTTGCCAATAAAATTATCAATTTCGCAATATAAAATAATGTTTTGAACCAAGTTTGACATGTCCGTCATCGAAAACCATAAACTAGAACAATAGTTTTTATTGAACAGGCGCAATCGCCAAAATATTGACAAGCGGCATCGAATCGAAGCCGAAGCGATCCTTCGTCACGCCAGCGCTATCGAAATCGAAACGCTTCGTAGCGATCGACACTTGTCTAGAGCCCAAGGTCTTCGCAGTTTCCTCTGATATGCAAACCTTTTTAGATCAGAAACACTTAAAACCATGAAACCCTACAAATATATTAACAATTAACTGTTTTCCTGAGGTCCCACAATAACCGTGATTTTTTTTAGATAAAAAGTTTTATATGACAGTCAACCATACTGTAGCTTTCTATAAACTCGAAAACACTTAGATACGGCGAATTTCTTTTACAAAAACGTAATAGAAGTTTACGTTTTTGTAAACGAAAACCGACATCAGGTCGGCGATCTAGGTATTAAAGCGTAACAAACAAACACACTTTCGCATTTACAATATTAATTAGGATATTACCTAATTATAATATATAACAAGCAATTATGTCTTCTTTGCAGCAAATGGTACGACGAGAAATCGGAAATAAAAGAAGAAAGTAATGAAGAACAAGTATTTCCAACTAGTAATACTACTACTACAACTCCTGGACTGATAGATAACAGCACAGTTACCTTCCGAAGACGGCCGACGCTCATCAAACAACTGAGAGCACAAAATATTGACGGCTATTGCCACAGCACACAGTAAGTAGAGTACCATTTACACGGTGCAGGATCTTTGCTTAGGCCACGTTTCTACCTGCAAGCAGCTCGCATGCAAGTTGCATAATATTGCAGGCTACCGAGGTATAAAGTGATCATCGCTCGATCGTGCCCCGCGATGTAATTATACTAGCATGCAAGTGGCTTGAAGGTGGTAACGCGGTCTTATAGTCTATGCTACATGCAAGAAACTTGGATCGCATTTGAAGTTATTTGCAACGTCTTAACACAATGTAGACAGTGCTACTTATACTGTTGCCTTAACTGATGGTTTGACACAGCTAATTGAATCAAGCCTAAAACGATATTAGAGCATCTACTTGAAACCACTAAAACCAGCCTCTCTGGGAAAAAACTACATCAAGATTGACGAACTGAAATCCGATGAATAGGCTCTTTAAATTTTAAATTCTAATTATGATGAAATTCTGAAATGTCTCCTTTATTGCATCATTGGACATTTAGTATACTCATTTTTTGCATTTTATATCTTCAGCTTCCTTAAATTAATTTAATCCTTTATTTCAAGCATCTAGGTCCCACAAAATAAAATACATAATCATCAAACAATAACTATAAATTAATTAATACATATTACAATAAATTGAAACTATAAACTACTGCACACGAAATGACGGCGTCGTGTTTCGCTGACTGGTGTGGTGCAATTGGCCGCGGAAACGTCGATACACGGCACCCTTCGGCCAAAACTCTGCTTTGAGGAACATCTCGAGCTGATGAGTTGGAACCCGCACTACAAACGACTTGTAGTTTGTGTTGTGGCACGTTGAAAGAATACACTCGTTTCGACGAGTGTATTCTGTATCCTCAAGCACACCACCGACCAACTCCACTTCACAGTTCCATTTAGTAGGCCCATGTTCTCGACATAACTGATGATAACTTAGCACAAGCGTCTCAAGAAGCCGTAGATAACACTATAATCTTACCAGTTTCAGGTGTAGTGAAACTACACCTGAAACTGGTATAATTTCAGGTGTAGTTTCACTGGTATAATATGGTAAATGAATATAATAAGAACTCATAGCATTATACGGTTTACAGATTAGCAGACATCTACATACCAATAGACTCAGAAATTGGAGACCTCGAGACACACACCAGCAAAACTGGAGACACTGTTAGCACGAACATTGTGGACAGCGAAACTGATAGTACAGGAACATATCCACAGAACACAGAAGATTTAACACTCAGTTACTATAATCTAGGTTTCGAAAAGAGTGAAAGTATAAAAGTACCCGAACCTAAGTTCCCTACTATAGATCCGTCCCTTAGTTACACTGTGAATGCAAAGAGTGGAGTACTTTTAAATAATAAGTCTTACGACGTGTAATGCACTAATTATGATGAATCTATTAATTAAGTACCTAGACTAAGTTATTTTGTATCCATTTTATGATAGTAGAAAATATAATTGATTAATTTTAGTAAAACAGTTTTCGATATTGTTTTATTGTTTTCAATCAATAAAGTGAAGGGAATATCCAGAGACCAAACACAATTGTCTTAATAAGTACAGGTTGAAATAGATTTAGTGGTACTTAAATGGTTTACATATCTACATTCATACATACACGAGAAAGTAAAATGAGCCAAGGAGCGGTCCTTGGCCTATTTTTAGCCAAAGACTCTACTGTGCAAAACGAACGAGCATGTTGGTATTTATATTCAAGAAAGACCGCTCTACACTATCACATTAACAGCAGATATTAATCGCATACATGCATTGACTATGCAGGCTCTAACGTCACCCTGCCTGGGTTGCGGAATTTGTTCGCAAGAGTCACCGCGGCCCTGGAACGCAAAGGGCTTTAGAAGGAACACGGATGGGTTTTAGTCAGTAAGAGTCTGACACGCCCTTCCGCTCCACCTAGAGCGGAAGAAGTCATTTGATGATTTGCCATTCTTAGAAAAAAAAAAAAAAAAAGCTCAAACATCACCCTATTTGTGAAACGTGAGAAACATCTACTTACGTACATATTTTGCTTTCTATAGATCCCTATCTAGATGTTAATGGCGCACGGCTACCCGTGTAGCTGTGTTTACTACACAACACCCACGCTTTAATCGAATGCGACGCCATCATTACGCTTCGACGCGTTAATTGTTTAACTAAGGCTCTAATTAAGTGTCACATATACGCTAAACGACTCGTTTAGTTCCGTTACGCATCGGGACACCTTCAGTCATCCGGTCACACGAGTCAAGTGCAGTAGACATGCCTTCCGGAGTCATTTTTGTTGTCTACATACCTTCAAGTAACTACGAACATATTTTGAGATTTGGCAAGCCAAAAGATCTCATACCAGTTGAAGAAACTGCTCTTAAGCCGGCTAGATTAGCAGTTGAACTACGTAATAAAAAATCGAGAAGTATACCCATACATTTAACGCAACAATACTATAATGAGGGATACAATCAGCCTTTGGAAAACATTGACGAAAGTGATGAAGTTTTTACAATGGAAAATGTAAGTGCGTTAATTAGATTTCACAGCGGTTGCCAATTCATTTGGGCATCATCTATGAATTACTGCAATAAATGTAGGTATGTCTACCTATTCAGAACACAAAACACAACAATAGAGGCTTAAGATTTCGAAAATATTAAACTGAAATTTGTAGTTGGAAAATCTTTGGCCCCTTTCATGTTCTCTTGCATTTTAGAGCAAACTGTGTAGGTTACCCTCTGGCATTACTTAGAAAAGGAGGTGCAGTTGATCACACTGTCTCTGCTTGAATCCCTACTCATTCAATTAAAAAAGCTAATAACTGAACCAACGATGTCTACCTAATATGATATACCTCGTTATACCTCGATATTCCGCACTATGTTCATATAGCTTGTGCCAAAAAAAAAAAGTAAAAGTCCTAAACAATAAATAAATAAAATAATATAAATTGTAATTGCTCGCAGATTCTACAAGAACTACTTAGCAAGCTACACGTGGAGCACGTCGTTTGGATGAGTGACAAAGCCGGCAATTATTTCGAGATCGTGTTCCCCCTGCCAACTGGCGATCAATGCGAGACGATGCTGCACTGTCTTACGCAGCTGGGTATCGGCGTGCGATGCAAATCTATTGTCAGGTAACGCAATACTGACCATTTCAGCCGTAGGTATTCTCTTACAAAGGGGCAGTAAATTCTCTAAAGGTATTGGAGAGCATTGCCTAATATTTGGTAGGTATTGTACGGAAGGACTGGATTAATTAGAAACGTGTTACATTGCACCAACATGTAGGTAGGTATCGTGACAGAAACCTAACAATGTGGTAATAAACAAACATATTCTGGCTGGTAGGACACCTACGCACCAGTGTGAGAAACAATAAAAAATAATCATCCAAATTGGTTGAAAATTGGCGAAAATATCGCTGAACAAACATTTTTCTTGGGATCGCAGCATCAGATCCTGACTTATACCTTCCATCATCAACTCAGCAAGATGAGATGTTGATAACCAGGCACAATTGCGTTAGAAAGTATATGAAAAACAATGTATGTGCCTTTAAAATTTGTGGGTTGCCCTCGATTTCCCTGGGATCCCAGCATCAAATTCTGACTTGGTGCCAATGGGACCACCAGGAGTATAGGCTTTCGAATAAAAAAATAATCATCAAACTACACAATACATACAACTAGCTTAATCAGCTGTTTCAGCATGCAAGCAAGCACGCAATATGCAGCAGGCTTGGGTTCTGTCACGGCTCCGGCACTGCGGGGCTCCGGCGGTCCCTCGCGAGCTTATCGTCGCAGATGTGTTTCACGCTCACCACCGCAGCCTTAGCCGCGGCGGCGAGAGTTAAAACCACCTGCTCCTCAGCTCGCGGGCCGCCTCGCCTCGAGTTTAAATTACACTCTAGGGGTAGGGCAGACAAGACTACGTGGAGTCGGTTTTGCAGCGAGTCGTTTCTGTCACGACCCATTGGCATTGGCTGTTATACAATATGGCGACAAATGACGCAGCCATATCTATTGTATAACAAAGAAACTAAACGTCGGACGCCGTTTTGTAAAACGTATCACCACCACAATCCGGCTTAACGTGAGGTAGACGCATTACATTACAGCGGCTTTTTTCAATCCGGCGCGCCTTTATGTAATACGGCGTGTTGTACGATATGGCTGCGACAGAACAACAACTCTTTCTAAATAAAAGTTACTGTGAAAAATTGAGTAGCATTTTGAACTTGGAACGCAAATTGTTACATTGTTTACCTTTTGACTGAAATCCTTATAACAAGTTTCTTTGCAGTGTGGTTCCGTGCAACGTGGTCCACTCAGCTATACCAAATGAACAAATTACGGAAGATACGGCATTGTTAGTAGAAATCGTTACCTATTTTCTTAATCCATATCTAATTAGAAAGTCGACACCTTCACCTTGTTTATAAAAATCTAACGTTAACATGAGTTTAAGCACTGATTAGCAAATTCTAAATTCAAATTCTCCATAAAAAAAATAAGAATCTGCTAATATGTAAGCATTGAATCAAACCTGCTAGTAAGATTTTTTTATCGCTTAAGGAAGAGACTAGACGTATGGAAAGAGAAAGAGGAGGCCTTTGCCCAGCAGTGGGACACAAATAAGGCTAACAGCCATTAATTTTTAATTCGATATCTTTTGCCTTCTCATAGACAAAAATCAGAAGACGCAACACGATGGAGAAGCTTCGTGGAATCCATCAGATCTAAACTAACAGTCAAGCAAGTCGTTGATGGAGTGCGAGGCGGGGGAGAGCTGTCCTTTGATTATCTAACGCTAATTATAACGGCTGAGTGAGTCTTTGACGATCATCACCAATAAATCCAGCTGCTGAAGATGCAGACATCTAGTAATCGATAGTTTTAGTTGTATTTACTTTTATGTGGTTCCATAGAGCTTTCCATCATTTCCATGATCTTAGAAAGTTTGCAAAGATTTTGCAGCCCATCTAAGGTTAACAAAAGAGATTAAGTCTGGGAATAATAAACCGTATATTTTGCATTATGTGCAACAACGATGACCGTTGTCAATAGATACTGACGAACACTTATATACCTAATTAGATCAATAGATACCTTTATAAACAAATATCCCCCGATTTTTGAAATAAGAATGTGAAATAATTGAGTATTTGATCTAACTTAGAAACTTGCTTAATTCAGAAAACGGCCTTATGAATTTGAAATTCGGATAGGTATCGATATTATTCGTCTATATATTCGTCATTCTATAAAATGTGTTTTACAATGGCGAACACACGCCACGTTTTATAATACTTAGTTCACTTAATTTGTTTAGAAGATAAAAACAATTGTTATGTCACATTATTCATTATTATGTTACAGTTCCTCTAACCTTTCAGGGAATAAGGCTTGATGTTTTGTTTTAGTTCCCTCGCAGCCTTAGGTCTAGTTGAAAACAATGCTTCCAACATCGTCGCAGCCATGTTGGTGTCCCCACTCATGGGTCCAGTGATGTCCATCACATTCGGCGTCATCATATCTGACAGGAGCCTGGTGAGGAGTGGCTTCGAGAGTCTGGTCCTCGGCATGTTCCTTTCTCTGCTATTTGGGTTCATATTTGGTCTGATACTGGGAAGTACTGACATGCCTTGGGGATTTGGCGACTGGCCTACGGAAGAAATGAAGGGACGGTAAGCATTTAATGCACGATTCCACAACGCTACATGATCGTAATTGCTTAAACACTTTGTCAATATTATCAGAAACTTTTAAAGCTTAGTAACAAAATGTTAAATCCTAAAACTTTTCCAAGTATACTCTATTTTCCTTTAGCTGGAGCTAGAGCAACATTTTCATTGTACCAATATTATAAAACGTTTAAGTAGGTAAGCAAAACAATCTTGGAGAACTCTTTTGTGAATTATGCAAACTGAATGAACGATTATTTTTAGAGGCAATGTTCGCTCCCTCTGGATGGGTGTGCTTTGGGCTCTGACGTCAGGCACAGGAGTTGCTCTGGCCTTACTTCAGGGCAGTGCTGGGCCGCTCATTGGTATAGCTATCTCTGCCTCGTTGTTGCCACCCGTCGTTAATTGTGTAAGTACCTATTCCACATTTGGTTATTAGTACGAGTTTTCAAGCTTTGACAGCTTCTTTGACCTTGTGAGCCAAACTAGTGTACCTAGAGTAGAGTAGAGTAGGTGATTAAGTTTTTCCATTACGAATTTATCGGTAGTAGCCGGGAGTCTTAAACACCCCCAAAATAAAGTGTCTAAAAATATACCATAACTGGAGAAATATTGTTTTTCTATACCTACCTATTTCTGTCTCCCCTGCGGTAGGTATAGAGATAGAGAGAAATATTATTGTGTTGTATTTTCAGGGATTATATTGGGCATTGGCGTGCATATGGCTGCTATATCCTGGAGTAAAGGTTCCACATATAAAGGGTGAAGCTTACATCGGCAACTCGTCTTATACGCCCTTGTACCACGATTACCTTCCAATTGAGTTTGCGGTTAATGGTAAATTATGTGTGAAAATAATTACGTTATTCTTAATCTTAAGTACCTATTTTGACGTGAGTAGATAACATACAAAACAATTCTAATGTTATACTGAGTAGGGCCATGGACTTGCTGTTTGGTGATGGAGGATCAATTTACCTAGGCAACTATGCAGATAGGCATGACGAATGCTTTGATGATGGAGATGGAGTAGTAGGACTAACCCAGTTGACATGGTTTGATAGGTACTACGTACTACACTCTACAGTAAATTTTACGCAGGCATTGACAGCCTACGACCATGCGTACCTACTCGCATTTTGTTCTTTCCTTGTCGATATCGTCTTAAAATGAAAATTAAACATAGGTATCCTTTGTCTGTCAGGCATAGTAAGCTGCTGTCTTACAATAGTGAACGTGATCTGCATCTTCATAACGGCTATAATATTCCTGAAGATCAAAGAGGTGGCAGCACCATACACCTCCAGTCCTGACCTCAGGAGGTTCTGGGAGCAGGACATCAAAGTGGCGAGAGAGGCCAACCGAGCCAACTTGCATAAGGCGGAGGACGACGAACGAGCCGAGTAAGAACTTATACTTACCAACCAATTATGATTTGTTTGTTATGAACTTATGATTTCGATTTCGTGGGGGGTTCACGACTTCTCCGGGACTCGTCAAGTTTCCACAGTTGATTCTGGGTGTCAGGAGCTACACTGGTGCCAGTGGTTGGGAAGTGTGGTGGGTTTCACCAAGATGATTTGTTGTCAAGCTATTTTGAACCCTATGCTCACGAACTGTTAACTGCCCTGCACACATGCACCTGCCCTAAGAATTATTATGGCGTGACGTCACGATTTCCAGTTGTGTGGTTAACTTAATTGGCAAACTAGTAACTACGTTTAGGTATATAATCTGACGTATCATATGGCCATTTGCCACTTTCTAATCTATTAATAGTACCTATTTAAATGGATAGGTAGGTACCACAGAAATATAGGTACCTACGTACAATATGTTATCTTCTCGGCTAAGATTTTTGCGAATGTTTTGATTGAACATGCAGCGCTATCTCTTCAATGAATACGAGGAAGGTTACGATAATCTGGGTCAGATGTGTAACAAATTATGTTGTAACATATTACTTACTGAAGTTATGATAGATGTAGTTTACGTTCGTAGTAAACAACACTTTACAGAGATAATGTAAGACTGTGCTCAAGTTTCCTTTCGAGGAACTTGTGTCTTGTGACTGGTCTGGGTAGCTACCCAAACCCACTAGTTAGTAGGTATAGAATCAGATGGTTGGTAGGCAGGTATTCGCTTATTCCCAAAAAAGATAGGCTAAATAGGTCTCATAGTCTTATCCTTTTGAGCAAGAAGCGAGTTTTCCAAATAAATGTCTAGATCAGAAGTTACATCATGGATAAATCCTAAAACTACAGAGCCAAATAAAATTAACAAGTGATACTCCGCCGTCGTGATGGGTATCGATACCAGCGGCCGTTGACCCCATACCTAGTCAGTAATGGGCAGTATCTAGTAGAAGTTGTTACCTAAATGCAATTCAAAGTGTATGTTTTGTGTGGACCTACTATTAAAATATCGATACACATCATGTCCTTCCAATTCCAAATCCTCCTTAGATTGGTGTTGGAAGATCTCAATCAAGAAACCGACGAAGAAATGAAATATAAGTTAGAAGCAGCTGTAGAGGAAGCATTGGACGACGAAACGTACAGGAAAGTGAAGAGAATGAGCTATCAGAGTCACAACGCTGACGAGGTATGCACCTGACAACGCCATTCGTCTTTTGTAAACTATCTTCAAAAGTCAGAGCCTGGAAAAGATTTTTAACTAGATGAATCAATGAGGGCCCGTTTTCCCTAACGCTTTTTCTACTCTCTGCGCTGAATAGTGTTGAAAATCCATCAGTACGTTTTTATTAAGGTATCACCTGTTACGAAACGGTGTTCGAAAGCCGATATTAATGACACATAGCGACTTAATTGATATACAAAGCGGACAGGGCGTGCGCCCGCGACGCAATGTAAGTATAGGTAAGTATATCGTTCCTTTGACGCCAGACGCCATAGGTACATTTTATCTTGTCAGCGCCCTGTTACAAGCCCTGGCTTTCATATTTATATTAAGGCCACCACAGGCAAGCCCTGTTAAGCAGTTCACAACCTCAGGTTGAACTGCGAAACGCCACTCAAAAAAAAAGCGCCCTGTCCGCTTTGTATATCAAGTTCCACTAGCTAGTTTAGGGTTTAGATTAGGAATAATCACAAGTATTATAAAGGCGAAAGTTTGTAAGTGTTTGTTATTTGTTACTTCTTCACGCGCTAACGGCTGGACCGATTTAGATGAAATTTGGTATATAGAGATTGTTTGAGTTCCGGGAAAGGACAGGATAGTTTTTTATCCAGGGAGCATGTTCCCTTGGGATAATTTTCGAAATTCACGCGGAGTATCTGATAAACAGCGGGTAACACCGTGGGGCACAGCTCGTTTATTATAAATCCGATGGTTTGCGCTAACTAAACCTTATCTCCACTTTTCATGCAATATTATCGAAGTGGCGTGTGATGTGGTGTGATGCGCAACCTTCAGAGATTATTCCGAGTTAGATAAAGTTTTAACAGCAAAATTAGATATATCTAGGCGTTGAACACAGACTGCAGATATTAATGATATTATGCAATAGGTACCTACCTACACAGAACACGATCACAGTAGATAAATATACAGTAGGTTATCTAAGGCCGCCCGCCGAGTTATTAGCCTACTCTTGCGTTGATACCCAGGGTTGTCACTTTTACTTTTAGTTAATATTTTCGAACAAGCAGCACTTGATCTAAATTTATAAAATAAAAAGCATATTATGATTGAATATTTTACCAATTTATAAATTTAGTAAAAATAAAAAGCTTTTATTCACATAACATTTATTATACTAAGTTACAAATTTGATACCGAGAAAATTTTTCTCCTGTTTCTGCACGTCCGGAACGCTTTATTATTATTTATTAATTATTGTGAAATTGTCCTTATTACAACTATACCTACGCGAAAAATATGTTTACCAAAACGATGTTTCGTACTCAATCCTCTATTTTATAGTAAAACTAGACTTCTTAAAATAAACTTTAGCTCTAAACATAGTATTCAGAAAAATGCGACTCGGCTACGCTCTTAATAAAGCAAATAAACTGTGAAATAAACAATACAATACCATATTTTCTAATAATATTTAAGTATAAGTAGGTACTTACATTTCTGGTTGAGTAGGAAGTATGAAGAATGATAAGTCCGGGTTTGCGAAATCATTATTGAGGCACCCGAAAACACTACAATATTTTTTTCCTCTTTTTGAAGTCATGATACTCGTAATTTACGACAAGTGTCCGCCGCCCGCGCCGGCGAGAGTTGACGAACGCAAGCGGTCATGTAGCGTACGCGCGTGCTCACAGTCGCGCTGCACAGCCCGCACTGCCGCCACCTTATT
>NDFZ01005256.1:11596-40181 GCA_002192655.3 Mamestra configurata
CACAGTAGATAAATATACAGTAGGTTATCTAAGGCCGCCCGCCGAGTTATTAGCCTACTCTTGCGTTGATACCCAGGGTTGTCACTTTTACTTTTAGTTAATATTTTCGAACAAGCAGCACTTGATCTAAATTTATAAAATAAAAAGCATATTATGATTGAATATTTTACCAATTTATAAATTTAGTAAAAATAAAAAGCTTTTATTCACATAACATTTATTATACTAAGTTACAAATTTGATACCGAGAAAATTTTTCTCCTGTTTCTGCACGTCCGGAACGCTTTATTATTATTTATTAATTATTGTGAAATTGTCCTTATTACAACTATACCTACGCGAAAAATATGTTTACCAAAACGATGTTTCGTACTCAATCCTCTATTTTATAGTAAAACTAGACTTCTTAAAATAAACTTTAGCTCTAAACATAGTATTCAGAAAAATGCGACTCGGCTACGCTCTTAATAAAGCAAATAAACTGTGAAATAAACAATACAATACCATATTTTCTAATAATATTTAAGTATAAGTAGGTACTTACATTTCTGGTTGAGTAGGAAGTATGAAGAATGATAAGTCCGGGTTTGCGAAATCATTATTGAGGCACCCGAAAACACTACAATATTTTTTTCCTCTTTTTGAAGTCATGATACTCGTAATTTACGACAAGTGTCCGCCGCCCGCGCCGGCGAGAGTTGACGAACGCAAGCGGTCATGTAGCGTACGCGCGTGCTCACAGTCGCGCTGCACAGCCCGCACTGCCGCCACCTTATTCCCCCATATATTATGCTAGCGTGTGCGTGAAATCGCGTGCCGACATGGCGCGCGGCGCGCACGCACACATTCAAACCGAGAGCGGCACGTTTGTATGAAGATGTTTTACTGTATATTTATCTACTGTGACACGATCGATATTTTTTTTTAATTACTTTGCTCGGTAGGTAAGTAGGTACACCTATGTAGGTACCTACCTACATCTTAAACTCGCACCTATCGAAATATCAAGGATTGTTTTAAAAGGTTCACTGTCCACAGACCACATACGATCTGTAGAGAGACTTCCATATCAGTCCACAGACCGTATGTGGTATGTTCGCCCGTACAATTTCTTAGCCATCTGATACTGTGGACGTAAGGAGAAAGTCTCATATTTAATGCGGACTTGGCAGGACACATCATTTTAATCACAAATAAACTGACTTTAAATAAAAACATAACTGGACTTATGGGCCATTCCCACTCTGGAGCCTGGACAGTGAACCTGTTAATATTTTTTTTCTATCTACCTAGACTAAAGTCACGAATATTCACGATCGTGAGGCCAATAACAAAATAGGTGACACTGACGCTGGTTTGCATTATCTAACGGGACAACCAATTTAGTCACGGCCGTTCTAATTACATTTTAACGTTTTAGGTTAATCGCACGATTGGACTTTCAAGGACTCCCATCTCTCTGCTGTCCAGCCAGTTGAACTCCGGGGTTAGTACTCCGACTGGCCCCAAACCTTCGAATGTCGATGACATAGCAGCATTGGATAAGCTGCTGACGTCATTGCTTGGTCTCAAAGACAGCAAGCGTGGAAGATCATTTGTTTCACATCGAGGAACTCCTAGATCCAGTCGGATCCCAAGAAATTTGCCAGACACGTTTGGCCACGGCCACAGACGGCGATCAGAGTCGTGGCCGGAAAGAATATTCGAAGACTCTGTAGTTCGTAGCGTTATCAGCAATCTACGAGCTAGTAAAAGAAGTTCGCAGATGGAGGAGGCTTTTATGACCCCTAAGTAGATATTACGCGCACGGCACGTGATCCAGTCGACTTTTATTGTGTAGTGCCTAGATAGCGTTGTGTGTAGTAGGTAACTGCCAGTCTTTTTTTCCTGATAGCTACAACCTGGGAATCTTTAAGTCAAGAGTGAATAGGTTACTTCTAGGGAAGCGTTCTCCATCTTCGACCACATCATCGCTTACCATCAGGTTGGATAGTGATGAAACGCGTGCCTATCAATGGTAAAAAGTAGAGAAATGAGATAAGGAGTAATTTATGGAAGATCTGATATGGACTTGATTATTTAGTATTCCTACTGTCCACTTCAGTCTATGAAGCTACGCCTCTAGGGCAGTAGGTAGGTACCTACCTACAATCTACGTGCATGTCGTAAGTGAAAATTTAAATGCTCATTAGGTTAGGTCCAGGTAGGTGGATATAGGTAGGTAGGGATCCTGGGAGCAAAATAATATTAAAAAATGTAAAATACTCCTGGATATTTCGATTATTTATTTTGCATTCAATAAATATATAATAAAAATATTTGTGTTTAATTATTATCTATTACATTACTTTAAGTACCTATTTTTGTACGTAGGTAAACGTTTTATCACAGCAAAGCTTATGTCGAGGTATATAATATAAAAATGAGAGGATCTACTACAGCATCAGTGTAGAAACAATAATCTTGACGATAAGTGCCATTTTAAAACTAGTTTAACTTGATTTTACTAATAAATTATTTATTAGGTAGGCCGCTGTCAAGATAATTGATTAATCTTTTTTGAAATAACTTCAGACCCTGCCTTCATTGGTTTCGTATGTTTGACTTGAGAGGTGTAGACATCATAGCCCAATGATATCGTGTTGTCGTATAACACTCTGTATCTCGTCGGTAGGAAGTAGAAGTTGATGATTTGCGCCGGTGGCCACACCATCCACTCCGCGCGGTACAATCTGATAAACTTATCTTTCACCTCTTCCTTAAAATTTTCTAGCGGATCAGCTTCGAACAGGGCGACACTTCCAAAAAATGTGACTATCATAATTGGCGAAAATATAAATTGATCAAGCATCAATTTCTTTGCAACCATGTCAAAAGTTTTTCCTACTATAAACTTATCTAAAACTTTGTACCAGTGATGGCATAGTATGCCCACTGCAACACCTGAGAATGCCATGTGTGAGCACCTCTTAAGATCATAATGAGTTTGTTCCTTTATGTATATTTCGTAACTCTGTTCTAGTAGATCACCTACCGACGATAATGTTAACGATATGGAGACATTTGTATAAAATAAATATTTGTCACTAAATACTACTTTTATAAATCTTCTAACTGGCACTGCAGTTGTTCTCCTTAAGTGTGCGGCTAAATTTCTCCATGTGGAACTTAATACTTTCATTATCTGTAAATAAAAAACAATGTGCAAATGAATAAACTGTTGTAATTTAATTTGATGTGGTACGTTAGAAGAGTGCGAGGGCAATAACAGAGTTTTCGCAATAACTTTATCATCAGAGAGCACTGCACAGGATTCAAGTACACCGTTTGGGACGAATAAACCTATGTTCCACAAAATTTATAGCATACAAACAACAGAGGAAGAAAGGGATCAGTCAGGAGTAAATGAAGTATGCATCTACACGGATGGCTCAAAAACTCTAAAGGGTTCAAGGGCTAGCGTACACTTCCCAGAATTCAACATTAACTTTCACCTACCACTAGGCGAACACAGCTCGTTCCAATGCGAGTGTGTCGCTCTAACACAAGCCGCAAGAGAGTATGTTCGAGCCAGGATTAGTATGGAACAAAATAGTTGATTTTTTATTAATAAAATAAACATATCATACGGCCTCGAAACTGTCATTGATTGCATTGATTTGTACTAAATATGTTGGTTTAATTTTCTTTGTGCGTAAAAGCTCTGAGAGCAGTATAGGGGAGGCACGGATCCCACTCCCCCCAAGCATTTATTGAAGCCAGAGGTTGGGCACCTAACCAGCTACCGAGAAATTAAATACCCAGCAAGAACTTTAAAACTAACTAATCTAGGAAATATAAACAGCATTAACAGAAACAATTTATTGTTAGAATTAATACCTGTACAAACAGAACTAAACTAAATATAAAATCTGATCTGCAATCTGCCTTATTTGTTGAATCCGGTCAGTATATTCTTTTTGTTTGGCTATTCAGTCTTTTCTTTAATTTCTTTTTCAGACTTTTCTGGCTTAGCATGCTTTACTTGTGAAGTAAATACATCATAGCCTACAGAAATTGTGTTGTCATAGGCAACTCTGTACTTGGTTGGTAAAAAATAAAAGTTTATAATTTGGGCAGGTGGCCACACCACCCATTCAGCTTTATACAGGGTCCAAAACTTAGAACGCACTTCATCAGTGAAGTTAGCTATGGGGTCATCTTCAAATATTGCTATTGTTGCAAAGAAGGATAATATCACAATAGGAGAACAAACAAACTGATCCAGTAATAATTTTTTTATAACCATATCAATGGTTCTACCAACAATAACTCTATCTATAAAAATATACCAATGATGGCATATGACCCCAGCTGTGCTCCCAGAGAATGCCATATGAGCAGTGCGCTTGAAATCTAGCTTATCACTTCCTCCTTTATGAACTTCATAAGTCTGTTCTATTAAATCTCCACAAGTTGACACTCCCATGGATATTATGATGTTAGTGTAAATCAGATTCTTGCGTTGAAAAGCATGATCAACAGCATGTTTATATGAATCATAACTTTGGGAAAAGATTCTTCTCATTACCATTATTAGTAAGTAAATAATCTAAAACAATCGAATTAAACTGCGGTTATCAAATCAGTTTTTAAACAATTTACTAACAATTATTCAAGCACTAAGTTTTTACAGTAAAAATTTTAAAGGATCTGGTTTTCTAGTATCCCTTTTTAACACATTGTAGCCTGTCTGGATACTTTCATACCAAAGCCTTTTTGCTAATTTGATTTTTAGTCGATATTATTTTCCTGTACAACCCGAAGCGACTCAAGTTTAAACTAAACTACTTACGTGCTCTCTGATGACACAATGTAGTCCTTTAACAACCTGTATTTATACATCAAGTGCAAGTTGTGTGGTGGTGTGTGGAGACCAGCAAAGCAATGAAGCCACTGCACGTTCATATAACAGTAATTACAATATTAATTTTGAAAACTCTGCATATGATATAGCTTCAAGTAGTTACTCACATTCAAAGTAACGATGTAAATGAACTATATTAATTTAATATAATTTCCATAACAGATGTTAAAGCTTCTTACGTATAATTTTATTCGTGAAAGTATTATATAACGATGCTGAAATTAAATTACTTGATTTTTTAGGTAAATTCTAACCTCAAAAAATTCAGACAATCCAATAAACCATGCCGATAAATGTCAACTGCCAGTGTTTGTGTCACTGTCAAAAGTGACAGTGTCAGTGACCAAGAAAGAAGGAAAAAGTCATACAACGACAATAGCCACAAAACGACATACATACATAAGGCTAAGTTCAGATGAACGCGCGACGACGCGCGGTTGGCTCGGCGCGCGGTTTAAGATTGTAACAAATCAATGTTGTTGTGTACATGACCGCGCGTCACCGCGCGTGCCCGCGCGCACCGCCATGCACCGCGCGCAAGATGTTGACCCGCGCGCCACCGCGCGGTGACGCGTGGTTTAAGATCTACACTCCTGTATCCGCGGTTTGAGGCGGACGGACGCAAGGAGCGACGAAAAAAATGGAGGACGACATATCAATAGATTTACTAATAGGCGAAATTGAAAAAAGAGATGGTTTGGCCTCACCCTTATCACTGTGAACGCCATAAATTGTTAAGACGTGATGACGTAATTTAGTCTGCATAATGTAGATTTTAAAATAAAAAGTTACTTAGGTACCTCAATGTTACTATCAGTTTTTCTTTTGGTGATATGCAATATCTTACAGCACCATATGTAGGTTGCAAATCCTTTTCAACGCAATCATACAAAAAGTCAAAGGATGCAATCGACATCCTAAAATAGTTGACTAATCGATCTTCGTGTAGTCTTAGTGTGGGATCTAAAGTCACAAACAGGCTTAATTAAAGAAAGTCTTTGACTTAAAATAGGGTGCACCCAGTATCGTCTTTGCTTTCGACGGCGACGTCGCAGTTTGCGGTATTAAACCCACAAGCAAATTGCCTCCTCCGCGTCCATTTTCACTGAATGTTCACGCTAAACCGCCGCCATCTGAACAGGTGAATCGCGTGGGAGCGCGCGTCTTCGCGCGTTCATCTGATCTTAGCCTAAATGTGGATTTTACAAAAACCATAAAAGATAGTGTAAGTAGATACGAATAAAATTAACAAAAATGTGAGTTTAAGGCTGTGCGCTGCTAGATCTCGCTGCCGGCGCACCGAAGTACCGTTATGTTACCGACGTCCGAGCGGCACACAGATAACGAAGACACTCATTAGCGTGTTATAATACTAATGAATGTATACAAACCGCATTTAGATAATGTGAATACAGTAATAATGGCGAGCGACATTTCTTTGAGTGAACATAGTATATCAGATGCTGAAGAGCAGCTAAACAGAGAAGAAAACTTAGTGCAACATGGAATGGAAGAAGACAGTACTGTGAGGATCGCCCGGAGGACACGGTGGAGCATACAGTTAAGGTCTGCCCGGCTTAGGCGAAGCAACGCCGTTTCCTCGTCGAGGCGATCGGCGGCGGCGACCTCTCGCGTCCGGCCCTGGTTAAAGTCCGGAGCGAGAAGGCTTGGGAAGCGGCCACCTCCTTCTGCGAAGCAGTAATGCTAGCAAAGGAGGAGGCGGGCCGCGCGAGGGAAAGACAAGGCCTTCGCTCCAACCGCCGCTATAGTAGAAGACGCTCTGTGCGTCGAGAGTCGCAGGGTGATCCACGGCCGCCGTAGGCGCGGGCCTGCTGACGGCGAGCGTTGGGTGGCTCGCTGTCCGATCATCACCAGGCCCGGGTCGATGGCGCGTTTTGTTCCACGCGCACCTCAAAGAGATGTCAGCATATAAGACGGGGCCCGCTAGGGCCAGAACCTGGCAGGGTTGTGGAATTTATTCGACAAGGTCACCGCGGCGGCCACGGAATGCAAAGGGCTTTAGAAGGAACACGGATAGGTTTTAGTCAATAAGAGTCTGCACGCCGGAGCGGAAGAAATCATTTGATGATTTCCCATCCTTAAAAAAAAAAGGCCTACACACAGTGACTTGTGTGTTACTTATATGTCGCTGACCACAAGCGAATTTTGGTTTGTGGCTTCATCGCCAGCGACTAAAAATCTCTGCCGTAATGTAATATCATGTCTACATGAATTTTTAATATCGCCGTCGAGCTGCTAGCTGCTTTATTTGCCGGCAACTCTTCTTCGTGGACACTTCGTGTATAATAAATATTTGATAGACAGTCGCGTCATAACATGAACAGAGAAAGTACATGTTTGATACATCATGTTATCGGCGCTGAAAATGCATTGACTGAGTGGTAATCGCTGATGACCACTATTCGCCAGGCCTGGCTATGGCTGCACGTGGAATAACCGCTCGTTGAGCTCGTTCGTCTTTGGTGCAATGCCCACACCCCTAACCACGTTTCTTTCGTTCGGTCTGTACCCGGTCTTGGTCTCCAGATGAAAATTATTTGTGTATTGAAAAATATGCCATTTGGTTGAGTTGATTTCAAATAGTCGATTAATAGTTTATGGTATACTTTTTCTGCGTTGTTCCGCTAAGAAAATACGAGCCCCGTCTCTAGTTTCTATGACAATAGACAATCTTAATCTGAATCTTGCTTGATTGTCTGTTTTGATCAGAAGTTCGCGTCTTGATGATTTTTATTGAATTTTGTGTATAATTTACAGAATTTTGAGGCTGTAAATAGGTTTAATAAAGTCATTCACAATGGCAGGTAAACATTATTGAAAGACTTCCGTATCAGTGTCGTCGAATTCGTAGATATTTCTAATTTATAACATAGCCGCGAATTGACATGACTCTTAAATCGCGGATACAGCTTGTATATTATACATGCTGAAATTGTTTAAATCCAGGTATGGTTTTTGTCACTTTCCTGAAAATGTAAGTGCCTTATTTTACAAGTCTTCTTGCTTTTCAGATAAATTGACCCTGGATAGACATGCTATGAAAGACCGGGCTACGTCCCATCTTCGTATTTACGTTGGTGGTTTACTAGAGAGCGCAAATGTTGACGAATTATATGATCACTTTATACAATTTGGACAAATTAACGGTATTGTAATAAACAGAAACTTTGGATTTGTACAGTTTGAAGATGAGGCAAGTGCACAGGAAGCTATTGTAAAAGGCAATGGAAGTTTATTCCAGGGTAAAAGCCTTAACGTTAAAACCGCACAGACGAATCTGACAATTGAAAAAAGGTAAGCCAAAAATGAAAATGAAATTAATAATTTTATATAAAAACTTATTCTATGGCATAAACATACTGGTTATGTCAATTAAGAGTGAGCCCAGTTACTTAGATCTATTTGAACTATCAATGTGGCCTTGTTCTGGTCAAGCTCATTTAACTTACAATACCACTAATGGATTTTGGCCAGTCTGAACATAGGCGCTGCAAACTTTAGCGCACATACACTTGTGAAGAAAAGTTATTGCCAGATTTTTTTCCTTTAATTTATGATTGGCTTCTTAAGCCTTATGCATGCATCCCCGTGCTTGTTGGCGTTTTGAGTTCAGCCCTCCAGGGATAGCTGTACCTGTACTTATTTGCTCTTGTCTTTGTCTTTTTCTTCTTCTTCTGAAGTAGTCTCTAACTGTATTAATGCAGCTCAGATATTTTAGTGAACCATGGAGCATTGGTTTTCAGCACTTTGTTTTAAAATCTTTGTAGGATCTCCACATCAGAGTTTTTGGCTGTCCCTCATTCAATTTGGAGTTCGATTCCGTAAGTCCATACAGGCTTCAGTATAGTTTGACAAATGAGTAACTTATTATCAAGTGATACTTAATGAAGGTTAAAGAATGTCTTGTCCTAGAAGCCACTACAGTCTTTGGAGGCGTTGGTTCATCTCATCTCATATTTTCTGTATGTGTTGTTTCCAGGTCTGTTTCCTATCCAGATGTTTACCGAGGTATTTGCCTGTGCCTAGTTAGGGCAATACATTGTTTCCAAGTTTGACTGGTGCACAATTCCTTTTCGGAGAGTGAATGTTACATGCACTGATTTACTGGCACTCGCTTTGATATGCCGTTTTGTCCATCGCAAGTGTTTATTTTGTTGTACTTGAAGTCTTCACAGAGCTTTATTTAGGTCTTGATCGCTACTAAGGTCTTTTTTTTTTCATGGATGGAAAATCATCAAATGGCCTGATTGAAATTATTCTTTTGCTCTTGGCAGAGCAGAAGGGAGTGTCAGACTCTTACTGACTAAAACCCATTCGTGTTCCTCCTAATGTATTTGGCGTTCTAGGGCCGCAGTGACTCTTTCGAACAAATTCCGAAACCCTGGCAGGCAATGGCCCTAGTCGGCTCCGTCTTCTATGCTGACACATTTTTGAGGCGTGCGTGGAACACAACGCATCGACTGGACCTGTTTCTGATCGGACGGCGAGCCACGCAACGCTCGCCGTTCGCAGGCCCGATCCGGATTGAATCAGGGTCGGACGCGAGAGGTCGCGGCCGCCGATCGACTCGACGAGGACACTGCGGTGATCCGCCCAAGCACCGTGTCCTTCGGGCGATCGTCACAGTGCTGACACTCGTGCGTGTCTTCGCAATTGTGACGTGTCCACGCTACTAAGGGTTGCGGTGTCGTCAGTGAAGGTCGCTAAGAGAGCAAGAACGCTGTCTGTATTTGGTAGGTCAGCTGTGTACAATAAATAAAGTACCCGGCCCAATACAGAACCTTGTGGCACTCCTGCTTTTATGTCGTAACAGTATGAATAATTTATCTTTACTCTGAATATGCTGTTGTTTATTAAGTAAGGTTCCAAAAGCTGGTAAAGGTTGTGAGGAAGATTATTTTTAAGCTTGAACAGTAGCTCTGGGTGCTAGACTTTGCAAAAGCTTTTTGGACATCCAAGAAGACTGCTGAGCAATATTCTCTGTTTTCCAATGCATTTCTTATTTTGGTGACTATTATTATAAATTTTCCCAGTACTGCGACCAAGTACAAATCAAATAAATATCAAAACACTGTGACGAAAGCTACAAAATCTTTATACTAATATAATAAATCTAAATAGTTTGTTTGAACACGCTAATCTCCGGAACTACCAGTCGGATTTGGAAAATTATTTTTGAATATGATAGCCACATTCATGAAGAAGGCTATAAGCTATACGGGAACCGGAAAAAACAGGATATACGCGTACGAAGTCGCGGGCAATAACCTATAAAGTTAGAGATTCAATAACAATAATAACAATAGAACACTTTGGTTCTGGTGGTTTGGACAGTGACCTGCAAATTGCAAAAAAAAAAACAAGAACATTTGAATTTCGTGTGTTTACGTAAGTCGCATCTCTAGTCTAGACCACTGCCCCACGTACGTCGCGCTTGGCCTCTCTCATGTCACCATTTAGTTCCTAAAAACTGCGCGCAATTTGGACTCGCCAAGATCTATCGGCCGTATTGTAAGCATTGAAATCATCAAACTGAACAGCTGCATTCAATAAACTCAACTTAATTACAACTGCTATTTAACCTTTTGAACGCCAGAGCATAAACGCATCGGCGTGCCCCCGACGCTAAGCCACAAATTTACCGTACTTTTTGTCACGTATTTGTGACGTTTGGCGTACAGGGCACGCGCTTGCTTGTCACCTATACGTGACAGTGACGTTCAAAAGGTTAAAGGATTAAATTTGGCAGAAATACTTACAGTAATAATAGTTAGTGCTCCATTGAAGCGCAGCAGACATAATAAAGAATGGTCTTACCAAAAATTCTTTCTTTTTCAATTTCAAAAATCGGTAAAAATAATTGTCTTTGCGTTTCATTATATTCCGACATGAAACATTTTAGAAACAATTTGTGAATTCTTTGTAGTAAATTGTTATTATAATACGTAATTGTACCTAATTGCTTATTCCAGAATGGCAGATGGTCAAATGCAACAAGATCTGCCCCCGGCAGTTGCCCTTAATGATAACTTAGCGATGGCTACTGCTGATGACGAGAATGAGGAACTGTATGATAGTTTTGGAAACTATGTAGGGGACCAGAGTAAGTTATTTTTCTTTAACAAGTTTATTAATATTAAAGTCTGTATGATGGGTTTTTTATCAATCATCCCTGAACAGCTGAACAGATTTGGATAAAACTTGGTACATGAATGGGTCATGTCAGGCGTTTACCCCAGTATGGTCCCCTTAGAATTAATTGTCATTTTTGTAAGCAAATGTAATAATTTGAGACTCAATAAACTTTATTCTGTTTATTTGAACCAGACCCAGGTCAAAAGCTAGTACATTAATAAATCTATTTAATGTTCTTTATATTCTGCAATGGCCACCAAACCAAAAACAAATAGAAAGTAATAAAAGAACCAAAAAAAAAATAAGGATTTTATACCAAATGGTAAAAAAGGCTGTGTGAATACGGGATGGAGCGCAATCATGTTTTTTTCATTAATTTGTGGTCAATCTGGAAATAAACAATGGCTTATGTTTAACTGATCACCTGATTTAGTAAAATATCACAGGCAAAAATAGTAAATGATCACCAGAATATAAAACCGCATTTTAATTTAAAACTATAACCAAAGTTTGTACATCTTGCTATCCTATTAAAGCAAATGACTCCAAACAAATCATAGTTGACCCAAAAATAGTAAATGATCACCAAAATTAAAACTGCAGTTTAATATGAAATTATAACCAAACCTACTAAAAACAATCTCTTTTTTCTATTAATGCAAGTCGTTTCTGGCACTCGTCGGCCGCTGCCGCGGCACCGCTCGCTTCGCTCGCTCGGCTCGTACGTAGGAGGTCGGAGTTTTAACCTAACCTAACCTACACATTTTATTTAAAGAAGAAATTAACCTAATCTAAATAGTTGAGTTCCGGGTAACCTATGCTCGCAAAAATTTGGTGATCATTTACTATATTTGGTCCCCAAATACAATTTGAACTACAGTCGTGAATAAAACAGCTAGAACTATTTTTTTTTTAGGCTTTATTTTTTTGGTGTTAAGTACCTATATATTTTTGGTAAAAGAGCTTAGGGTATCGAAGTATTTTCTGGTGGTCATAATATTTATTCCCATAAACAATTGCGTTCAGTCCTACAGCATTAAAATTTGGAATGCTACAATTACATACCTATAGGAAATAGATCCGTAACTTTTACACATCTTTACAGATTTTGATGAATATGAAGAGGGGTACACAGGCAAGCCAGGCTGGGAGGGGCGGGGGGGAGTGCGCGGACGCGGCGCGGTCAGAGGCGTGCGCGGGCGCGGCGCGCGAGGCCGCGGCTCTTCCGTCTTTCGGGATCTCTCGCCCATTATGATTGGAGGTGTCCGAAGTACGTTTAAAAATGATTTTTATTTCCACAAGCCCACTGGAAGAAGTTTTGATCGTCCGGTGGCGAGATGGGCAGACGACGCTGCCCTCGCTGGTAGAACCTGGACGAGGCTGGCATAGGAACGTGGGGATTGGAATGAGAAAAGAGAGGCGGCGGAGACGGCACTCACGGCGACGGTAGGGAGCAGGATTAGCCACTGTTGCTTCCGGGTTGTTTAGCGGGGGGATGGTCACCCCTGCATCTTGCAACTGTCTCGTGGTCCCAGCCCCGAGGGATGTCGACGAACCTGCCATTCGGACCCGGGAACTTCACGTACACCGATCCTAGGCCAATTGTGAGTCGGCGTTCGAAGCTCAACAGAGTCGGAACTTGGTCGTCGGGTATAGCGATGCCGCAGCGCACTCGTTTTTGTATTTCCGACTGATTCTTAACGACTAGCGAGGTGTTAGCCGGGACAGCCAGACTGTTTTCTTTAGCCATTCTAAAGTGTGGTCGTTTCCACAACACACCTTGAGGACTCCACCAGCGAACAGTGGCTTCGCGTTGAAGGTCGGCACTGGTGTGTCCTGCATAAGGGGAGCAGGCCTCATTGATGATCTGCATTTCTGGATAGCAGCTAAGACCTGGTCCGATACCCGCTGGGACCAGTCAAGACGCGGCCGCTTGTACTCTCCACGAGGTGACATGGTCTTATTGAGAGCCCGCTTGGCCACAGCCTGATCGTTCCCATCGGGTTGCTGCATCGTGGTTACCACCTCGGCCGGAACTCTTGCGGATTTGGTTGGCGGTTGACAGGGCGTTAGTCGGCCTTCGCCTGCGATCGCTTCCTTTCTGAGAAGCTCAGCTTACCTTGCTTGGTCGTGTTGACCGTGGTAGTGGTGGCAACCTGCATATATCGTCTGCGCTCATGACGCCGCTCCTTGCGCGTCAGCCTATCCCTCCTCTTACCCAGGCTTGTAGGAGCAGTTTGCCCTGAAGGGTCAGAACAAGAGCAATGGGCTTGTGGAGTCTTTTTTTCCTCTACGGATTGGCACCAGCCAGGCGCTTGCAAAGACGTCCTCGGTGCTGCAGGCCGCTCCCGTTTGACCGGTTTTGACTGCTTCGTGGGATGTGACTTGATGAGCCACAAGAGGAGGAGGAGAGTGTTTGGGAAGGCTACTTCCAGCATTAGTGTTAGCCGTTGCCGTTTTCACCTTTGTTTTCGAAGGAACGGTACTGGTCGAAGGAACGGTAATGCAGCGCCGTTATTGCTTGTATTAGGACTGTTTGGTCTCAGTTGCGGCTTTAGCCGATACCACTCCTGCGGTTTTTATAGTTGGCCTTATTTTGTGGCCGCCCTCGCCTGTGGCCCTCTGACGGGAAACTGTGGACATTTCCCTACCCTGGCTAGAGGGTAGGGTCACCGTTTTGCTTGAATTCCAGACCAAAGGGGGCGCGTTGCCTCACGGACACAACTGCCATTGCCGATTGGCCTAATCCCCCAGGATTCCTTCATCCCCGCTTACGGCGCTCGACTGCGCAGGTCCTAGCGCAGGTGACTATATTCTCCTTCTCGCTATCAGCTGATTTAGTGACGGCCGAGTCCGCAACCACCTCGACACAGAGGGGTCACGGTCCGGAGAGGAAAGACCGTGGTTTCAGTTACGTCTATTTCATAAGGAATGAGACCAATAACGGGGTGGCAACCTCGAGAAAGTGTATCCACCGGACTTACCTTGAGGATCTACACGACCGTTGGGCTCTCCCTCTAGACCACACAGACGGGGAAGGTAGGTCTGCATCTATGCTACCAAGCAAAGCAAAGCATGTCGTTGTGCAACCGCAAAAGCATACATATAGACACCCCCATTTTGCCTAACATTTGATGCAGTGTTTAAGTATGATTGTGTTTTTATTGAGTTTGCAGTCGAAATGACTTTTCCCGAGCAATTTGCTATCAAGTACCTTTCCCAAGTACTTTGGACTAAGTATCCGGTCCGGATATCATGTATACTACTGCTATCCGGATTCAAAACTTGATGGATATCCAGATCATTTGAATATCCGAATAGCATAGCCCTAGCTGCAGCATTTAGATATTTGATATTCCTGGGACGCAAACATTGTTTTATAAAATATGTAGGTACTATATATCAGCAGATATCAATTACACAGTTTATAGTAATGTTGCATATTACATTCATGTTTTCTCATTGTTACTTAGACAGGTAGGTTTTATACTACTCCATTAATTTCTAGAAAAAGATAGCATTTATTAAATAGCTTTATCAATAATTAGTTATACTAATATTAAGTCCCTGATCTCTGCGGTTTAGTTGGCGACTGGAAAGAGCGAGGTAACTTCGAGCGCTACCAACAGCAGATGGCAGCGGAGTACCCTAGAGCATTGCCGGTCACAGAGAGAAATGACTGTGAAATTATTGTGGTCTCCAAAGCTTTGACGTAAGTACTTTGTGTAAGCTTGTAATAAACGTGGAATAAAGTTACAACTAGCATAACTTTTAGTTAACTGATTATGTATATCTACTTAGAAATGTTCTGTATGTTATAACTTTTTTCCCACAAAATACATTGTCGCATTGCAAGGTGTATTAATAATATATTTCTCTAAACAAAAAATCCTATAGATAGGGGTTGACACTCCTGTCTGTAGGAGCCTTTTATCTCAAGATCGAATCACTTTTTCATGATATTCAAAATAGTAAGTAATAATTTATTTTGAATAGCATCTGTAGTGATGAAGGTCAAAAAAGTTTAGGTAGTTCTTAATATTTTGACTGTCTCTGATATTTAAACAAAAATCCCTAATTATTTTGATTTTCAGAGAGTACGCCGAATATATTGAAGGTCGCCTGAAAAGACTAGGAATTGTGGTTGATCTCCTATTCCCTATGGAAGATGTACCCATTGGCAAAGTGCTGGGCAATATAGCGTCGCGCGGCTGTCTCTACGCGATACTAGTCATGCCACAGAACCAGGAAAATAGATCTCTCACTCTTACGATACTTCATGGATTACCACAAGGTGAGACACTTATCGATATAATAATAATATCTTGGGACAACTCACACACGGTCATCCGATCCCAAACTAGGCAGAGCCGGTGCTATGGCAACCAGACGACTGATAAACATACTTATATATTTCTAAATACATACATATTATAGACAAATTACACCCAGACACAGAACAAATGATCATGCTCATCACACAAAGGTTTGTCCTGGGTGGGAATCGAACCCACGACCTCCGGTTTAGCAGTCAGGGTCACTAACCACTCGACCAACAGGCCAGTCCCTTAACGTCGAGCGGTGAGAGTTATCTCGCTTTTATTCCCTCTACGTCGGGAGCCGCAAGTACAGTCAGAAATAAAAGTGCAATACTGTTAATGTGTGGATATGCTTTTTTCATTTTAACAAAGCGCTATGGAAAAAGGGAAAGGAAGTTGGGCTAGTGAAAACTCCCCATTTATATAAATATTTCGCCTGCCCATCTTCACGCCGGATGACCGACACTTCTTCTTCCAGTTCAGGACGTCACTCGGTCAACGCCGTACTCCACCTATCATCGCCACACCTTGCCATGTGTCCTGCCCAGATTTGAGCTCCGTAGTTAATTATCATTAGTTTTCTAATGTCGAAAATCTTCGAGTGTCTTCCGAGCTCGACGTTCGGAACTCGAATTACTTTTTACAAACACACTAACAATTTTACTTCTGCTACTATATTTGTAATATTAGTTTAGAAGTTCCGATACCTAGTTAAGCGCCAAAATGGCACGAACTATATTTAGTACAACTTCCATAATTAGCTTGACTAGCTATTTATAGCCCGCTGGGAACCGATATTTTGTTAGTGTCTCGGGTACTTTGGTCAGCTTAGTTCTGCAGACTGACTATCTATATTTTGTTAGTGTCTCGGGTACTTTGGTCAGCTTAGTTCTGCAGACTGACTATCTATATTTTGTTAGTGTCTCGGGTACTTTGGTCAGCTTAGTTCTGCAGACTGACTATCTATATTTTGTTAGTGTCTCGGGTACTTTGGTCAGCTTAGTTCTGCAGACTGACTATCTATATTTTGTTAGTGTCTCGGGTACTTTGGTCAGCTTAGTTCTGCAGACTGACTATCTATATTTTGTTAGTGTCTCGGGTACTTTGGTCAGCTTAGTTCTGCAGACTGACTATCTATATTTTGTTAGTGTCTCGGGTACTTTGGTCAGCTTAGTTCTGCAGACTGACTATCTATATTTTGTTAGTGTCTCGGGTACTTTGGTCAGCTTAGTTCTGCAGACTGACTATCTATATTTTGTTAGTGTCTCGGGTACTTTGGTCAGCTTAGTTCTGCAGACTGACTATCTATATTTTGTTAGTGTCTCGGGTACTTTGGTCAGCTTAGTTCTGCAGACTGACTATCTATATTTTGTTAGTGTCTCGGGTACTTTGGTCAGCTTAGTTCTGCAGACTGACTATCTATATTTTGTTAGTGTCTCGGGTACTTTGGTCAGCTTAGTTCTGCAGACTGACTATCTATATTTTGTTAGTGTCTCGGGTACTTTGGTCAGCTTAGTTCTGCAGACTGACTATCTATATTTTGTTAGTGTCTCGGGTACTTTGGTCAGCTTAGTTCTGCAGACTGACTATCTATATTTTGTTAGTGTCTCGGGTACTTTGGTCAGCTTAGTTCTGCAGACTGACTATCTATATTTTGTTAGTGTCTCGGGTACTTTGGTCAGCTTAGTTCTGCAGACTGACTATCTATATTTTGTTAGTGTCTCGGGTACTTTGGTCAGCTTAGTTCTGCAGACTGACTATCTATATTTTGTTAGTGTCTCGGGTACTTTGGTCAGCTTAGTTCTGCAGACTGACTATCTATATTTTGTTAGTGTCTCGGGTACTTTGGTCAGCTTAGTTCTGCAGACTGACTATCTATATTTTGTTAGTGTCTCGGGTACTTTGGTCAGCTTAGTTCTGCAGACTGACTATCTATATTTTGTTAGTGTCTCGGGTACTTTGGTCAGCTTAGTTCTGCAGACTGACTATCTATATTTTGTTAGTGTCTCGGGTACTTTGGTCAGCTTAGTTCTGCAGACTGACTATCTATATTTTGTTAGTGTCTCGGGTACTTTGGTCAGCTTAGTTCTGCAGACTGACTATCTATATTTTCTATGGAGCAAATATTTTATTATAAATTTTTCATTTATGTTTTCACAGTACCTTCCCAAACTCGATGTAAAGGAAATAGTAGGCTTAAACATCAGTAGTATCCTTGCAGAACATTAACCTGTAAGACTCGACGTAAAGGGAACATACATATCCACTTAGCAACATAAACAAGTCTCATATTTTTTTTTTGCTAGTTTTAAAAGTAGCAAAGTCAAAGTCTCTCACTATGTACTTCAAAAAACTCCAAAACACGTCTCTTATATAAGAGACGTTAAGAGACGACGAGTTTTTTGTTCGCTAAAAAATAATAACAAAAAATTCAAGGGGGTATATTGCGACTGTTCCTAAATTATAATTCCTAAAGGCTGATACAATTTTCGTAAATTATCTTAGATATAGTGTTAAGGTCGGTTTCCCCTCTGTGAGCATTTCAAGCGTCTACCTGTTGCCATTATTAAGATTCAACAAAAAACGCCAAGAAAACACGTTTCCAGTAGGGGAGCCCCCATTAATTTTTATTTATAGTTGTTATATCGGCAACAGACATACACACTGAAAATTTCAACTGTCTACCTATTACGGTTCATGAGATATAGCCCGCTGACAGACGGACGGACGGACAGCGGAGGCTTAGTAATAGTTAGGTCCGTTGGTTAACACTAACCTAAAACTAGGTATTATGTACAACAAAATTAAATGTTGACTAACAGTGCAGTGTCACTGAGCGTGAAAATTGGAAATTTAGGCTGATATTTTAAGCAGCCGAGTTTTTCCTGTGTTGGGACCAGTCTAGCCGAATATATTTGAGTACCAGTATTTTACATGGAACGAATGCGTCTATTACCTCCAAAACTCAGTAAGTTACCGGGCAATATAATTACACGGCACCCCCTGACGAGACGTGTCAGATTTCCTTACACTTTAGTATCCGTAACTATTGTCAAAGATCTTCATATAACTGCCGGGTTTAATGTGCTTTCCGAGGCACGGAAGAGTCTCGATATGTAATGGATGGTCACCCATCCACAAACCGACCTCGGCAAGCGTCGTTTAACCTCGAAGAAGGCCCCATGCAGCTGTTATTACTTAGCCACGTCTAAAATTGCTATAGATAACTCCCCTATACTCTTTCCTATCTTAACCAAAGTGCATTTTTACCATAATTTTGTAACTATACATTGCTTTAAGACTGTCCGTGGAGTTTCTTGTACATTCTTATCCATAGGATCATAGGAACGAGCAACTGCCACGCTAGAGATAGAGACTATCACTGTGTTTTACTGCAGAAAATATTGCTCTTATCACTAGTGAGGCAGAACTAAGCTTCATCTATTTCACTGATAGACCCTGACAAATCAAAAGTGCATGTAAATGGTCTATTTGAAATAAATCTTAGTCAATTATTGATTGATTTAAATTTGTATGTTTTTCTAATGTACTAGAGCACCGCAACATGCCGCTGGAGGACGCGCTGCAGCTGCTATCGCGCAACTTCCAGGAGGTGCAGCGCGGCGGCCCGTCGGGCCGGGAGGCGGTGTACGCGCTGCTGGGCCAGCTCGCCGACGGCCGCAGTCTCACCGTCATGCAGTATGATAAGGTTATCGAGTACCTTCAGGTCAGTTGTGCTTCTTTTCTTACCTTTCCGAGCTTGTAATATCACACTGTTCTCGGACTCATTACGAAACTAAACTAACTAACGCCGCGCTGCACCTCCTGGAAGTTGCGCGATAGCAGCTGCAGCGCGTCCTCCAGCGGCATGTTGCGGTACTCTAGTACATTAGAAAAACATACAAATTTAAATCAATCAATAATTGACTAAGATTTATTTCAAATAGACCATTTACATGCACTTTTGATTTGTCAGGGTCTATCAGTGAAATAGATGAAGCTTAGTTCTGCCTCACTAGTGATAAGAGCAATATTTTCTGCAGTAAAACACAGTGATAGTCTCTATNACTCTAGTACATTAGAAAAACATACAAACTAATAAACGTTTCCCGGACTGTCTTAGTCTAATAATGATGGAATGGCTTATATTAGAAAGAGTGTAAGTCAGTATAACCTTTTCACCATAATTAGACAGTTACTTTCCATGTCCGTGACCACCACCGCCAATCGCTTTCATATTTGGTAAATAATTGATACAAATTAGTACTCAAACAACAAAATCTCATCAATCAAAAACGATTTTCTCGAAAACTGCTAAGGTACCAATTTTATTGTTCGAGTATTATAACCAATTGAGTACTAATTATTTAAAGCGGTTGGCGTTGGTGATCACTGACATCTACTTTCCCCTTCCGAATGATTGGTTACTATGTTTTGTTAATTATTACATGATCATTGCCAATAGATTATGAATGTTTTTTTTTTAATTATTATTACAGGAACGCAGAGAGCAGCAAGTTAAAATAGAACTCGGGGAGCCTCTCACAACGGCGCCCACCAGCAAAACACAAGTAGAACTTCAACAAAGAATTCTAAGCATATTGAATGAAAAGAAGGTGACCCCGGTGGCAGCGTCGCCACCGCCCGCGCCCCCCGCGCCGCCCGCGGCTCCGGCGCAGAGCAAGCTGCTCAACGACCCCACTGTCAGAAAAGCATTAGACACAATACTACAGAAATTCACCTAGTATTATATTTTTTAAGAGTATATAAGTGTAATTTTACGAGGAAGCCAACATTTTTATTGTGGATGCTCAATTTCATTTGTAAAATGTTATTAATGATGCAATATTATTAATGACCAATAGCAGTATAACATTATGATTAATGATTTGTCAAATAATTCATAAGAATTTAATAAGTTACCTTGTTAGCTAAACTTGAGCAAATGCGGTTTTTCCTCTCAGTAGATGTAACATTGCAGAATGTATTTTTAGCATTTACTGACAATAAAACTCTACCTTAAGTTACATCAGTTTTATTTATTAAGTTACATAATTAGAGGTGGTCTAAACAAATTGTCCACAGAGCTAGCAGTTCATTAGTGACTTCCGAGTGGCAAACAGTGCTAATAGTTAATGTTATTATTTACATACACACGAAACAGTTTTTATATTGATGCTAAGAACTATGATTTGGATTTACTCAAAAAGAGTTGAATACAAGTTTTGATTGGTTCTCATGTTTATATTTTTAATGACCTCCAGCTATAAACTAACACCCAAAGCTGATTCAGTCACAAAAGTAAAATCTACATGCAAGACCTTCGGAATAATATTGTATAAACATGATTATTAGATGTCTAGAATATTATACCGCCAGCGGCTCTCCCTGGACTTCTTTACATGCTGAACGGCAAGATTTATATGTACAAATTATGAGGACAACAATTAGTACAATTGATTTCAGGAATTCATAATAATTATGGCATTGTAAGAATTTGCAACTTCAATTATTAAATGGCTCTATATTATATGATTATTATTTATAACATCATCCCATTGAGATCAAGGCTCTGAGTCTTTTTTTATTAACTTTCAAAAGCATCATCTTTTTAAAATTATATTCTTTCATCTTTCTAGAAGTTATTAGCTATACAAGATATATATAATAAACTAGGATAACATTACGAATATCCACATCTTACGCTATATTAACACTTCCACATACGCCCTTACTACTACAGCGACTAAATGCCACCACACACCCATCTTACTCCATAAAGCTTTGTTGGAAGAATTTGGTGTCAGTTGAGAGCTCGACGGGTGAGAGTGATATTTACATGGGATCAGTCAGGTATTCACTGCAATGCCAACCACAGCAGTGCAGGCCATTCTGCAATCCTTTGAATGCTTTTAAATTCGTCATATGAGTTAGGTAGGTCTAGGCTCTGGTGGGTCTTCTTGTTTGGAAGGATCAAAGCCCTCTTTTATGTGTCCTCCCGTGCCTTTCGGATCTAAATCTGTAGCCCAGCTGAAGTGCATAAGTGCTAAATGAGCATTTTCTAACTTATTGTAAACTTTTCCAAGCAAATAATAAACTAATGATTCTCTTGGAGCAATATCTTTTAACTGTTGGAGATCTACTAGAGCTTCTTCTGGTCTGCCAGCACGTAATAATACAGAAGCTCTGTGGAAACGGCACAAAGGATTCTCTGTGTCTAAAGCAACAGCCCTTTCTAATGTGGCCAGGGCTCGGTCCATCTTACCCAAAGCAGCTTGTGCTAATCCCAGCTGACATCTCAATACTGCTGAATGGGGATGGATGGTAAGAGCTCGACGAATATGCACTTCAGAAGGTTTCCAGCGCTCTTGACGCGCGTATACTGTTGCTATACCAAACCACGCTACGTAATTACGCGGGTCAATTGCTACTGCCGCTCTGAAGCTCGAAAGAGCCTTGTCTGTCTCCTCAGCAACTGCATACTCATGGCCCAACAAAGCATGAGCATAAGCTGCTTCAGGATTAAGCTGAACCGCTCGTTTGAAGAATTTCAGTGCTGTTTCCCGCTCTTTATGAAGTGAAAAGCAGTTTCCAGTAGCAAGCCATGCAATGGGGTCTTTTCTGTCCAATTCTACTAACTCTTGGGACAATGCTGATAATTGTGCTTCTCTCTGTAAATGCCACAAGCAAGTACTATAGATGTCCATTCCCTCTGTACGATTTGGATACTGTTTTCTAATTTCGGCGAAAATTTTAGCAGCCGCCTCATATTGAGCTAGTTCATAATATGCTTTTGCTATCATAGTCTGAACCCAGGGAGAAGCTAGTTGCTTTGGTGTTGTCTCTTGGAATAATTTAATAGCATTTTTGCAGTCTAAGAAAGCCAGTGACTTGTAGGCTTCTCCCAACTCTCTCATTAAATTTAACAATGCTACACCATTGGAATTCTTTGGTGGGATAGTTGGTGTAACTGTCTCAATACTTTTGTTCCTTTCATTGGCTTCCACAGAATTTGTTTTGATATTTTTGGCCGTACGCTGTTTATTTTTTCTTGAAGGACTCTTAGGAGCAACAAATTTTCTACTTGGCGATTTATTGTTTTCTTTGACTGAGTAACTGCTGTTATTATTACTAAATAATCTGGATGACCGGCGTGGAGCTGGTCCAAGAGTGCATCTAGGGGCTGGACTAAACACTGCATCTTTTAACTGGCCCATCTGTGCACGTAATGAATTTACTATCTTCGGTATGGCCTTTTGTTCATTGGAGTCTGTTAGAGTTGGTGTATACAATACAGGAGATTCTTCCATTGGCAACATACCAAAAGAGGGTGAAAATGGAATGGGTGCCATGCCACTGAACACACTGTGCATTCTCTTGACAGGGGCTTGTGTATCAGGGGTGATGCTTGTGGACATTGACATAGGGGTTCTTGTGGCTACATTATTTGGTGTGACATTAGCATTCATAGCAGTATTATTAGGAATGTTACTATTAACAAATGAAATGTTTTCTGAATTGCTGACTAGATTTACTAATGTAGTTACACCAAATGTAAAGTCAGTATTGTTCATTTGGAATACTTGGTGAGGGTCTACTTTCTCACCCATTTTACAAAGTTGTGAGAAAGATTTCCACATAAATGGATTCAATGAGAGTGATTTCCGGTGAGCTTCAATGGCTTTACTTCTTCTTTCTGTGAGGCTATAAATTTTACCCAGTAGTTGTAATGCATATGGGGCTTGTTCACCAAACTCTGTAGCAACAATATCTAAATTATTTCCAAGTGTAAGTTCAGCATCTTTATACCTGAAAAACAAATAAAAACTAAATGCTTAAACTGAATTTAGGTATATTTAATTTTTTAATTGTTATCTTTTGAATAAACTTGATAAAAACAAAAGCAATTAATAATTAGTAGGTATATAATGGGTTCAAAATGATCACTTACGATTTTAATTCCAAGAAACATTTGGCTAATAGGAACCTGGCTTGTGGTAAAGTTAATGACATGTTTTGCAACAAATACTGGACCTCATTTATTTTGCCAGCTCTATAGTAACAAGTTCCCAATAGAAATGCAGTTTCCTCTGATGCAACTGTAAAGGAAACACAAATTGTAATCATCAAATGCATACCAAGTGCTTAATTAATTTCAAAATTAAGAATTACGTAAAAATCAATAAGAGCACACAAAATGCAGGTGTTAAACAATAGTAAGAATGATCAAATTTGGTCAAAAGATGTATATTATGTTTACCTTCGGCGTGTAGTCTCTCAGCCAGAAATATAGCATTGTCGTATTCATAATTATTCAGGCAATCCCAAATGATAACCTGTGGGAATTTAAAATGAATTGAAACGTCTCTGCGAAAATACTTTGACAGCTCCAAGAAAATCAGTTTGTTACTCACCTGTATGGGTTCTTGAACAATCATTTTGGTAGATTATATGCACATATAAGAATGTAAATACTATAAAATATTCACATCGCAAGCAACGATTATTATACAGTCACAAAATAAATTAGAGCGTATCTTTTACGACGGACATTTTCATTTTTGTAAATTGTCTATGATAAAATATTGCCAGCACCAAAACGAAAAAACGCTTCTAAAATATCAAAAATTACAGAACAGTACTTTGTAAAGCTTGGAAGATAGCTGGTATCATTTGTAAAATATTACATTTATAATAGTGAGAGTCGCATTATGTATATCCCAAAACTACATCGGTCAATGCTTGTATAATATTTTTTTTAAAGTCAGGAACATATCGTCACCGTGGAAGTCAAATTTTGACCGAAATACGTTACGTGTGTCATTCAGTAGGGAATCGCAGGATGCACCATTTGACGTATCAAACACAAGAGTTTTACCAATGGAGAAACGTTATTGAAAAAAGAAAAACATTCCGTATGTCAGTTTTGTACAGAAAAACGCAGCAACACGCGTAATTCAGTTGTTTTCATAAAACGGATTTACGTGCTGCTAAACTGTTTATTTGCGCTTCTGAAAAGTTGCAGATTTTGACATCCGCCGTGTTAAAACTTAATTAATTTAACTTAATTTTAATAATTAATATTTTTTAAACATTGTACACCCCATGGATATGTTACAGAGATATTATTACAAATAATTTTAAGAACTGACCATACACCTGTAACAAGCAATAAATGAATTTGAATTTGAAATGTCAAATCCTAGTTAGTATAGGGAACGTGCACGAACTAAAGGTGGCTGCACAAATCAACACGAGAGCCACTGTGTGGTTAAAATAAGAAACTTTTAGACCTGTCATCGTGTTGCATTATATCGTTTTATGATTAAAAAGTTAGTAAAACAGATAAACAAATAACTTTAAACGGCATCTGACGAAATATATATGTATATTTCGTCAAACGTACATGTTATATTGAAATATGTTATAAAACAGTGGAAATAATTCATTTTTAGTTCAATGTTCAGTAGTGACACCCGTCGTTGTTTTTGTAACGATTCTTGGGCGTGCCGTATAAATTATTTTTAATTTCTACCAGTTTTATTGTTGCCAGTCTAAAAATTGTCTATGGTAACTACGTAACTAGTAAGTTTGGTAAAAAAATCTAAACGTCAATTCGTCACGAAGACAATCACGAAATCACGAATTTGTGCAAGTGGTGAGCGAAGTTAATGATGGGAAAGCAAGCCAAGTGAAATTGTTGTTTTACAGTGCTTTTGTTAATTATACGTTTGTGTCCATTTTACATATACTTTACGTGAACATTATTGTGTAGGAAACCTACGTGATTATGTGTACAATATGCGCAGAGTGTTGATTACGAATGACATCTGTTAACAAAAGGAAAACAGAAATATAGAGACGTTGATAATCTTAATTCAGGTAACTATACTACATCTTTGTTTATCTTTGGCTATACAATAGATCATCGTAAGTTTAGGGAATTGCAACATTGCTATTTAGTGCGTCAGTAAACGAATCGCCCTTCACTGAGTATATTACACCAAACAAGAAAATGTCAAGACGTGTGACCTCCAATTTTCGAGTTCCGTAATAATGTATGATTTGTAGCACAAACCATGAGGTGGTTTTCATTGGAGACTATAGTTTCGCTTTTTTGCAATAAAATGTTCCACTTAGCAAGTAGGTGAAATGAAATGGTGATTGAACAACATAACAACTACTAGGAAAAAGTAGAAAATAATTCATACATTCATTATAGTCAAATTGAGTCATCAATATTCATAGAAAAAAGATTATGCTTCGAAAATAGTAATTAGCTAATCTACCTGCTATCAAAACATCTAATTTGGTGAGGTGGTATGAAGAGAAAGATGACACTGATACCAACATTTATAAAATAGTCTGTAATCATTCAAGAAGGAGGAGTGAATTTCAATTGTGCATTGCATTTCATCGAGGTACATCATATCCAGTTTGTTTGTACTTGTGCTAAAATAATAACATTATTTGTTTACACATCCTGCATTTTGCTAGAAACAATGATGTCAACTGAGATTTTACCGTAAATTGCTTTTAATACATAGTATTCTTTAGTCAATTGTGTAAACAGTATTCTGTATTTAGCTAGTTGAAGTAGAAACATAATAATTTGATAAATACAATGACTAATAACTCAATATCATTGCCTTATTAGTCATTATATTTACCAAATTATTATTTGATTCTACTATTTCCCTCTTATTCCATGAGGAAAACAAAAGTTTGAGTTCTAAGTTGTTTTTGCATTTGAATAGCTACATGAAATGTGTTGACCATTAAAGATTTGAATAAAAATCTCCTAAGAAATTTGTACTCTTCAAATGGCTCATAAAAACTAGCTAAACAAGTCAGTTGAAACAAACAACAATAACATTTCTGTTTATTACTTTAAATACTGAATAACAAACCATATGTTTATTTAAAATGTATGTGGTACAGAATTGTAAGAAAGTTATGACTACATTTCATGGATTCTTTACCCCAAATATAACCAAAAGAGCTCTAGGATTCTTTAAAATTGTGTTGGTACAGTCAGACAAAGAATGAAATGATTGAACCTCATTCAGAATTTTGACTGAGAATGTACTACCTACCAATATGAATTAAAGTGATAGTTTGAACAGGTGAGGAGAATTAAAGACTAAATAGTGTACCTTCATAGACAACTAAAAATATCTGATTTAGACCGATTCAATAAATAATTTCAATTAGTCACAGAATAATCTTATCAATCATAATATCAAGAGCATTACTCATTAATAGATAAGTCAGGAACATTTCAAATGTTAGTGTTGCTATTTAGATAAAACTGTATTGTGAAATAAGATAGTCTTGCTTCTTACAAGTTAGAGATTTAAAGTGAGATAGAGAAAAGAAGACATACAGAATAATTGTTGAATCAAGAAGAGAATCTGCAGTAGGATATCTCAAGCATTTGTGATAGGATTCACCAATCAGCTTGGTAGTTGGTAATGAATTTTATTGTTTTGAATATCTATTTGATTATTTTACTTTTATATCAATTATTATTTTGTTTAATTTTTTATATGTTGCACTTCCACAATTCAATTTAGAGGCCAATCATAATCCTTACCTTGTTCCATGATAAATATGTGGGTGCTAAACATTTTCTTCTTCAATTCTCCCCTGTCAACCATCAAGCTATCATTCAGATCCACCATACACCAACATGAATTGGACGTAGGAGGTTAATAGTGTTCTACATACAAAAAAAAATCTTATCTCATTTGTTGGAGACCCTTAAATAAATAATCAAATTAGGTGCTATCTTTATCCATCGTTTCTCATAATGTAGTATTATCATTGGTTGTTTACAATCTAATCCATCATAATGATGTAAATTACCATTTGTGGACTGACCCACTTGTAGAAACCAGGGTTATCTTCTACCTGCGAGTAGTTGCGAACCCTGGCCATATTGGTTGTTTGAAATGAAAATGAATTTATTGGCAAACTGAAAGGATACCTATCTCATACACATTGAACTTGCTCGCATAAATTAGAAAATAAGGTCCACTCGCACAAACCAGAGTTATATTTTAACTCCCGAGTTAGTTGCTAACACGAGGTTAAATGGACCTAAAAAATTACAAACATAGATTTAAGCATTTCTCTTTGGATTTCTGTTTATTGCTCAAACATAATACAATCAGGAACTCAATAAACAACCGAAGGACACCCTTTTTCGGTGGTTATTGAGTTTCTGATTATCTTTAAATTCATAATGAATTTTTACCAACACAAACACTAAATGTAAAGCACATTGATTCTATAAAATGTTACTAGAAATAAACCAGTCTGGTTTAAATCAAGGTCAGTGAGTCACTCCATTTTGATTCAAAATTATTATACTCTTTATACAAATAGATTTAAAACTATACAGATAAAGTTGAATGTTAAGGTTAAGAAATAAGATATGGACTGGTCAAGAATTTATTTATAGCCAAAGGTCTAATATCAAGTGTATTTTAGATTGCATATAATAACATTCAAAGCCTGTCAGTCACATCTGAAGTGGTCATAAGTTCAGATACCGTCAGAAGGAGACTTGCTGAACGGAACCTGACCCCAAAAAGAGCTGCAACAGGCCCAGCATTAACGGTAGCACACCGTCGAGCACGACTTGAATTTGCTTGAGAGCATAGGGATTGGACATTAGAGCAGTGGAGTAATGTACTCTTCACTGATGAGACCAGGGTGAGTCTACATGGAAGTGATCGACGTCAGAGAGTAGATCGTCGCCCTGGAGAACGTTATTCTCAGTGTTGCATCGAGGAAACTGTTGCTTATGGAGGAGGATCTGTAATGGTCTGGGGCGGCATCTCGTTAACAGCACATACAGCGTTAGTTTTCATCGAACCGACGGGCCGTACACGTGGACTGACTTCTCATCGCTACATTACTGAAATCCTCGCAGACCATGTGGTACCTTACGCAGGATATATCGGACAGGATATGCAATTGATGCATGATAATGCACGGCCTCATGTTGCTCATGTGGTGACCCAGTATCTACGCGACGTCAGCATTCGTACGATGGACTGGCCAGCTCGAAGCCCGGACTTGAATCCGATAGAACACTTATGGGATGAGCTGAAACGTCGGGTTCGAGCCCGGGTACCTGCTCCAACAAGGCTTCCAGAGCTGCGAATCGCAATTGAAGAGGAGTGGAATACAATTC
>NDFZ01005256.1:40186-76810 GCA_002192655.3 Mamestra configurata
TACACTGGTCAGCAAATAAACCGAGCCACCCGCTACCTAGGAACTCTGATTCGATTTTCTCAAAAAGTATAAAACTTACAACTATCAAAGTTATACCTACAAAAAGTGCGTTTCATGGTGATTAAAATGACTACAAATTAATTCGAAAGTACCGTCAACTCACATTGTAATCAAGCAACAAACACAATGCTAACGATTTGCTCTGTTTTCACCAGAGTTTGAAATTAGCGTTCTTTTTCTCTACAATGAGGATAGTCGGATATTTCTTATCATTTCTTTAGTTTTTGTCCATCGTTTGCTCAGACGCGTGTGTTTTTGCTACTTTTTTCGATTAATAATGGATACAACACCTCAGGAAGCAGCTCAAGCTGTAGCATTACTTCAAGCAGGCATTGCGCAACGTGAAGTCGCTCGAAGGCTTCGAATCAGCAGATCTTCGGTGCAACGAGTTTACAGACGATACCTAGAGACTGGAGCATTCGATCGCCGTCCAGGTACGGGCAGACCTAGGGCTACATCAGCAGCAGATGATCGTTATATCCACCTTACTGTTCTGCGAAATCGCCACCTCAACGCAGTTCAAGTCCAACAAAGTCTGCGTGACGAACGCCAAGTGGTCATAAGTTCAGATACCGTCAGAAGGAGACTTGCTGAACGGAACCTGACCCCAAAAAGAGCTGCAACAGGCCCAGCATTAACGGTAGCACACCGTCGAGCACGACTTGAATTTGCTCGAGAGCATAGGGATTGGACATTAGAGCAGTGGAGTAATGTACTCTTCACTGATGAGACCAGGGTGAGTCTACATGGAAGTGATCGACGTCAGAGAGTATATCGTCGCCCTGGAGAACGTTATTCTCAGTGTTGCATCGAGGAAACTGTTGCTTATGGAGGAGGATCTGTAATGGTCTGGGGCGGCATCTCGTTAACAGCACATACAGCGTTAGTTTTCATCGAACCGACGGGCCGTACACGTGGACTGACTTCTCATCGCTACATTACTGAAATCCTCGCAGACCATGTGGTACCTTACGCAGGATATATCGGACAGGATATGCAATTGATGCATGATAATGCACGGCCTCATGTTGCTCATGTGGTGACCCAGTATCTACGCGACGTCAGCATTCGTACGATGGACTGGCCAGCTCGAAGCCCGGACTTGAATCCGATAGAACACTTATGGGATGAGCTGAAACGTCGGGTTCGAGCCCGGGTACCTGCTCCAACAAGGCTTCCAGAGCTGCGAATCGCAATTGAAGAGGAGTGGAATACAATTCCTCAAGATTTTATCGTCAGGCTGGTAAGGTCGATGAATACAAGGATGCTGGCAGTTATCCGAGCAAGGGGAGGGAATACGGAATATTGATCAATAACTTTTTTTTTGATTTTATCTTTTTTTTTGGCTTTTATTTTTTTTTCACTTTATCATTACTAACGATTGTCACGACTGGAAAACGACTCTTCTTTGTAAAATCCTTAATAAACACTGAAATATTGATTAAACCCAATGAGTTTTCATTTTAATCAACATGAAACGCACTTTCTGTAGGTACAACTTTGATAATTGTAGGTTTTTTAGTTTTTGAGAAAATCGAATTAGAGTGCCTAGGTAGCGGGTGGCTCGGTTTATTTGCTGTCCAGTGTAGTAAATATTCAAATTCAGTAATTCAACAACAACTTAACTGCTGCTGCCATAATTGTAATAGAAAAGTAGACTGCCTATGACGACGTGCGACTGTAAGACGCTTGGCCAATTGGCGTCTGTTTAGGTTAGATCATAGAAATTCTAGTCATGTGCTTCGACTATACGCCTATGTGCCCTGACCTCTCGACAGTGCATGTAATAAACCATTTACCCATTCTCATAACCCCGAAAGGACAGCACAGCATTTTCCCCTCTAAAACACCCCAAGATTAATCTGCGAAAACGCTCTTGTCGAGTTAATTGATTTCGACGCGGGCAAAGTTAGAGCTCTGTTCATTTTGTATGAAATAACGAATGACAGAAAGATAAAATCCTCCGTCAGTTGACCTCAGTTTAATTAACATACGGCCACAGAATCATTGTGTGTATGTACGCTGAACTGCACGTGAACGGCAACAATTGAGCATTGGCAGCGCCTCTATGCCGTAGCAGTAAGCGGGAGTTTCGCATTACAAAGATAGTTGCTAGCACCGACTGTACAGCATGTAGTGGTCAAAGCCGCAATGATTTGATTATTTAAGCGCCTCTGGGATTCAATTTTATTGTTTTCATATCTCATTGTTATAGCGCAGGCCTTGCCACCAGGCCTACTGGAATAGAATATAATATTTCGAGCACAATGTTCATACAACAACAGATACCATCATATTTGTATATAGATAGCCATCGAATGTTTTGGATCTTATTGAAAAGGAATGTAAATGATTGATACATTTTACTGTTGTTTTTGTCGTCTCTTTAGAGATCATTATCATAATAAAGTTTTTAACAAACCACTTGCTCAAATAACAATCCAACTAATGCCCTGCATTAATTTATATACATATTTTAACGACATTAAAACTGTTGCATATGTTAAAACCCCAGATTAACCGACGCTAATCCAACAGAAATAAGCAGAAATAACTTTAAATGAGTCACTTCTGATGTAAAAATCTCCATTTCAAAGAACCATTTCATTTTAAACATAATAAAACGCTACTCTGTCCTCTTAGCACTAATGATTTTTCTTTCATTTTAACTTAAGCCATCGTCCTTTTATTAATCTCTATGGAAATTAAGACTCTATTGTAGAAAGGGAGTCTCTTAGACTCGTAGTAATATTATTGTATTGTGTGTAAATTACATGTCCAGTTAATTTGACTCATTTACCTAGTTTACAAGTATGAGAAATCACGAACGTTCAACATTTTAAATGCTCCTATTTGTTGCAGAATGACGACGGAGACGATCAACGTGACGGCTCAGCCTATCACCGAGGTAGTCCACGAAAAGGGCATGTTTCTACAGACGCCAGGAGCCCAGGGTATCGCCGGCATATTCGTGTTTGCCGCGCTTTTCATTACTTGCCAACAGGTAAATTTATTAAACCTCTCTTACTCGTTCATGTACTTACCTGAACCTCAATTTGCAAAAAGGTTTTGCTACCGTAGAAGGACATGCCTAAGCATGTTTTAGCACCTTTCCACATAACCGAACATTATAAATAATTGCGGTCGTATTGTACTTCATACTGATAAGGTTTTACTGCTAAGTTACTTTCGGATCTTTGTCTCAACAATACAAAAAACAAGGTGTCATTGTTAAAGGCTGTCTGTGTCACCACAGGTGTGCTTACGTCATAAAGTTTTTTGAAGATCTTGTGCAAAAAGTTTCAATACGACTCGAATAGAATAATAGTCAATGCTTGCGAAGATAGATTGTTGTTACCTATTGTCATTGGAAACTCACAATCAATTAAATCGATGCCATTGAAATAGTTGGTCTTCAACGACACTCCACTTTGGAGAGCGTGACTACATTTTACTGTAATTGGGTGTATTAGCAAGGAATGTATTCGGTGTTATGGACCAAATGAAATTCCACGAAAGCAGGAAGTAATTAGTTCACTTAATCACCTTCGTTTGTATTTTTTCCGATGTGATGGTGTGGTCCATTAAGTAATTAGATTTCTAAGTAAATGTATGCGAGGTTAGAAGAACGCAACAGCCGCTCGCGTCGCATACTCGGATGTGTGGGTGACGTCAGAATCGGATATTACTTAGTCTTGATGTCTGTGGACTCGTATAGTAGGCGCCAGATAAATGTGGAATAAAGTATATTGACCTTTCCCTAATAACTGTTCATAGGTACCTGAACAATTAAATATGAATCGTTTTTCATTATTAGACAATGTTAAGGATCACGAGAGATGATGATTCGGGACAGCTTTGTGTCATTAATTCCGTTTTTCAAATTAAAAATGTCAATAATTGTAGGTGGGTCAATGACCGTTATTCCACGATTATCTGGCGCCTACTATAGATTGTTTACGCGGCGAAAATTGCGTCAGGATGACGCACCTGTGTCCTAGCTATATGAACAGTTACAACACTGGTATACAGATCAGTTTTCCTCATGAATGAGGTAGCACTACCACTCCAATCTATTTGATCTACTCTCAATCACACGTTACTAAGAGTAGATATGCAAAGTAATTGTAACAATCAGCTATTCTTTGAAAATTACATCTACATAAAATTAAACGAACCTGTTAAGTATTTTTATTGAGAAGAAACATAAATAGCGTCCACGTGAGGCCTTCAAGCGTGGGTAGGTAGGGCGCTGCGGACAGCTAGTTGTATAAAATCAATATTTTATTAAATTGTATCGCTCCCCTGCCATCACAAGGTTTTACTAGCGTTTTTTCTCAAGTCAGGAATAAACCAACCCTAACGCCACTAACATAGTTTATATAGATAAATTTTCTTGACCGTTTAAAGCGCTCGTCTCAATGTTAGACAAACAAATTAAATGAACCGGAAAGTCAGGAAATTTAATTCATGTTTCAAACATAAATTTAAACCGTGTTGATGAATATTTGTGAAAATCTTTCTGTGTTGCAAAAATAGGTTATCCTGCAGAGGATGCTGTCGATAAATGTGTTTAGAAAACAGTGCAGAATTTAGACATTTGAAATCGACTCCAGGCTTTATTAAGAGAGAGACACTGTAGCAGTGAGTAAGAATACAGTTTCCGTTTTAAGCGTCAGACGGCTCGTTCAATCGTAAAGACTAAGTAGGTATCCCATAACAACCCTTTTCGAGTGTGCTGCATGTGTAGGTAACCTAACCATAGCTTGCTGCATCAGGCTTTGAAATGCACTGCATTGTGGGTGGTCATAGATTCATAATATTCCACATTACCGCCATATTCTGGTGTAGAAAGTGTGAAACCATTGGGTATTATGCATTTACTACTCATGTTTAATGCCCATATAATGCAGGTTAACATATTATTATGCTAAAACGTTAATCATAACTTCGTCATCAACATTTCTATAATATCGACGAAGTGCTAATTGGATAGAAGTTGGAGATTTATCCATTTCATTTCTGGTTCAACATATGAAACTAGAATTTAAAGTTAAACAGTGATATAGTACAGAAAATGTTCCGTGCAACGTGGAAATGGAAAATATGTATTTGTGTTTTCCTTGGAGATAACGGTAACATATCAACCTACACGGTAACTGGGGCGAGGATGTTCAGAGCTACGGTTTCATAGGGCTGTGCTTTATAAAACTGCATACAAACTGGCTCAGTTCTATGTAAATACTTACTCAAATATTTCTTCTAGTAAATCACGCTATGCAATTGCAAATATTACATTACTCACTGCTGTAACACCTAAGTAACCGTATCAAGTAGGTAATTATGCAATTTAGAAACGTACGTATGATAAATTTGACGTATCAGCAAAAAATATCGTCGTGGCTTGAGTATGAGTGGTTTTGTCGCGTCAATACTAAATTCCTTTTATGATAAGCAGTAATGAGGGTAATGTTTCGCTTTTTAATCGTTTATTTACTTGACAAAAGCGAATCATTGTCTTTTTAGATTAGGCGATCTTGATGTTAGGAAGCAAAGGTACAGACGCCAGCACATCAAGCTACCCGAAACGATTAAATTTTCCCAATCAACCTTGAATCTAATACTTTAACTATAAAGTTGAAAATCTAGTAAAGAAATTGGGCAGATTGTTGTAGTTTGATGTGCTGACGTCTGTACATGCATGTCTGCTGGGCCCCAAGTCTGCTATTACAATAGTATCATAATGGTCTATCATTGATTTCATAATTGTGGATTTTGACAAGTTTCGTAATCTACTAATATAATAGCGTCATTATGACTTTCCAATGGTCAACCACTGACACTCCATTGAAAGAAATGGCATAGAATGGTAATCTCGTACATAATGACAAATGAATGACTGACTTATGCGGTAATCTTCTAAAATGTTGACAGTTCCTTTAATCAGTGACCTACCATTAGAACGTCATTGTGCAGTCATTGCTTATATTAGCTCTGTTGTCAAAAAGTGTTTGATAATTTATCGTGTTTGTGGAATATTGAATGGAGAAATATATTCACTACGAGCAAATATTCTCGAGCTAGCCAACGCAGTGGATGCTAGAGAAAAAAGATGGGCGGAATGCAAAAGACGTTGTCGAGCCCGTCGCTTGACTAGAATGAATACAAACCCGTCTATTGATTTATTATCCTAGAGCTTTATAACATGAAATAGGTTGATTAATTTGTTATACCTATTTTTTATTGCAGATTCTAATAGCACTTGCATTTTATGCATCGGGGTCCTACCAAAATTTGATTGGACATAGTGCCCTCCATAATGTTTCAAAAATTACTGTATCAAGATCAATAAATGCGCCAGGTCTTTGTGGTTTTCCAGAAAGTCAATGAGAGCCGAAATTTGCTCAATTAGCACCATTTTGTGAAATAACTGAAAATAAATGAAATAACTAACTTAACCTAACTGCAAAACATCGGCCGCTACAAATAAAAACAGATTTAACGTCAGTAAGCAGTATAGTAGTACTCTGTGCAGTAATGACACATTTGACTTTGACAGCAAAACAGATAAAATATTATTGAGTTTCATCATGTTTTTGCTGTTTTCGAACTTCTCACTACTTCAGATTGCATAGAACAACAATAAATAATATTTAAAAATATATTTAAAAGAAATCTGGCATTATTTAAGTATCGAATTTAGTAGTAGTTTTTCAAAAATCGTTTCTACTAACGGGTTTTATATTAATGGCAATACGACAATGTCATTCTACCACGATTTTATTACGAGACCATTGACCGACCAATGATCGACCATTATAATTTAGCAGATTACGAACTTTTAGCAAAATGACAATGGGATCGTGTTGGAATGACGAATTTATAAAAATTAGCAGACTTGGGGCCCTGGACAAGCCGGAGTTTTGGAAAAACTGAAACTCGTAACTTTGATTTGAAATGGGAAGGTTCAACATTAACAGGCATGTCACAGAGGCACTAGACTGGAAAACACAAGAGTATGACAGTAACTTTTCCATATTGCAACTGACAAAATGAACGCCTTAAGACGCTATAATTCTTATATAGATGTACCTACCGATTACCATGTAAGTGCCTCGTTTAGAGAACACGATGACACAATGACTTCTTAACCATGAATTCACGTTGCCTTGTTTATTTATTGTACATTTCATGGAATTTCGCGTGTTAACGGAAACTAATTGACGGATAAGGCATACCCGCATGTGTTTATCGTAAATATCGATAGTGGAATTCCATACCTATATGCGGGATAAGGTGGACTTTTAATGAGCTTCAAGTAACATTATTGTGCAAGTTGAAAGGAAATGTTTTCCGCTGTTGTTGTTTTTTCTTCTTCAAGCCGGCTTTCCCAGAGCCTCCTCGTGGGATATGTGTGTCTCAATTTGTGGATGTCTTCATCCATCTTTTGCTTTGTTCACGGCAAGGTAGATGTTCTCACAGCTCCCATGAGAATGCAACTGCGACTACGCCAACGGTATGACAAGAAGATGGGCTTCATCCCCTTTTTGGATAGTAAGACAATAATATTTTTCAAGTGTAACCAAGTCTTCTGCCAAACTAGCATTAAGATACACACACACACGCACATCGGGAGGCGGATATAAACTATTTAGTCCGCATTGTTTGACATAATACGTGGCAATTATTTTTTCAGTGACATTTTGATACACCTATAATTAATTCTATCTTATTCATCTAGAATTCGAGACTGGCTTGAATCGAAATAAAGGTCAATAGTATCCAGTTATAAAATGTATTCATCCTCATAGAACCAAATATGTTTCGCTAATAATTATATTGCTATCATCGGATTTAGTCACTACCTCACTGATGACTGGTGTTATTAAGAATTCGTTGATGCAGTCATGCTCTGAGCTAATATCTTCATCTTATTCTGCACTAACTATACACGAATCTGTATGTCGTAAAATGGTTCCCCCCTTTTCTTTAGAAGACCGCAGACTTTGCTCAGTCAACACTTTTGTATAGCTGTGAGAAACTGATGACGGCATGTTGGCAGGTTTTAGAAAACAGTTTTCACTTCTAAAGTTCAAGGTGTTATTAATCTAGGCAATGGGCTTTGGTGGCATGTTAAAGGTAATTCTACACGTGGGGCTTCATATGTACATATTATAACGACATTTGTAAATGTAATAATTACAAGGATTCGGCAATTTGCCACATCTGGCATTGGTTCGGCGGAAAGGCAAATTAATGTCATACTGTTTCTGTAAAGCCCTTATAATACAACCTGACGTTGATTCACGGGCTTTATATACTCTGTATTGTTATAATGTTGCTATATCAAGCACTAGACAGATAAAATATTCATACAAGAAAATGATTTCCACATTCTCTTTCCTGATAAGAGTTCTAGAGCGTCGATCTAGAATTACGGCATTAGCCAATTCTTTTGTACCATTATCAGAGCGTTTGTTATCGCACCTCGTTATGGGCTATATTCCGTTTGTATTTGCCAACTGATAAAGAGTTATCATGGTTCGAGTATGAATAATGACTTTTTAGCCACAAGGGAGTTGGTACTTACTAGGTAGCTGCGAAGTTCGCGCCATGATATATTCGGTTTTTTGACCTTGTGTTTTCCCAGCGGGACGGGAAATGTTCGTACTTTACTGTTATAATGTAGTTGAACAGCCTTTAATAAAGTACGTAATGTATTGTACATGGTAAACTACATTTTTATGTGGGAATGGAGGTCTAACGTGTGGTGATGGAGTGGTAACGCGGCACAGGCCGGGCACGGAGAAGACGTTTGTTCTTTATTGTTGTTACGTGCCTAAGTAAATCATTTCTGCTGGCAGTTTTTTTTATAAGACGGAAATCACGATTTACAAGATGTACGAGATGAGATAAAGATTACGCAAGGTCTTTTTTTCGAAATATACTTGCAAGTACGGTTATTTCACGAATAAAAACCAATTTTTACAAACAGTGTAACATTGTTCTGTTTTACAAATTATGCGCAAAAACAGTGTGTTTTTCGTAATTAGCTTTATCCTACATAAGCCAATGAGCGGCGTATGCTTTCTACTGTTTATCTTGCTAGGTTATCAAAAATAATGCACAAACTACTATTACTTTTGCCTTTTAAGCGACCTCCAAAGTATGATTTAGAAATATACTGAAGTAGAATGGCTCTTCAAAGTTTTGGCCGCGGCATGATCCGCAGTGTTTCAATGTCAATCGAAATTAAAAAATTTTGAATTCTGCATAAAATCACCGAAATAATATTTCCTGATAAATATGTGCGGATCACAAATCTAGAACGATTTTTGCGCTATATGAACCGCCTAACGACAACACACCTAATAACCGACCTACTACTCGTGCGAGTTAACTTAGCACCTGGCTCGAATGACGTTTTGAGATTTTAATTTAAATTGAACAATTCGATTTCGATGAAAATAATATAAACGCAACGGTAACAGTGATGCTAACTCGTATATATTGTTTTAATCGAAATCGAATTGTTCAATTTAAATTAAAACGTCATTCGAGCCAGGTGCTAAGTTAACTCGCACGAGTAGTAGTGCTCGGACGGACGCTAATGATATAGGCTACAAAATAAATAGGCCATTATCCTTCGCTATAGGCACAGCCCTATAAATTCATAATCATGGGATACTAGACATGCTGCCTCTTCAATCAGAGATTAAAAATATAGCTGTATTTTCCATCTCCATCCACGACTATACAAGAAACGTTATTTTATCTTAGTGTAGCAGTTATAATATACTGTAGCAGCATTATAACCGTTACGTGTTGGGCAATTAATATAACTTTATCTAATGAATTAATAGTAAACGAAGAGAGCGTGGCGTTATTAGTGTTATTATTACGAACGTGCTGCTGACCCTATTAGTTATATTCCGTAATCAATTAATTTTATTGTAAAAATATTACGTTCTCGAAACGTAACAATTCAATATGAAAACAAATAAACATGTCAACTTTGAATGCTGGAAAATGATTGAAAGCTAAGTCGATTGCCGAACGACGAAAAGCGAGAAGTATTGAAATATTTTTGTTTCAAGTAACAAAATTAGTGTGATGTCGTAAGGGAAATTAAATATGGAACCTACATAGGTGTTGGAGTTTCTAAATATATGCATGCCAATTCGATGGTATAAAAAAACTATAATAATATTCATTTGGCATTTAATCGTAAATCGGTCAACTTTCGATCGGCGAAAATGTGTTAATTTGCACGCATTTTGTCGTGACCGCCCAGTGGCCAGCCAACAACTAAGAACTATAACGGAATAGAAATATGGATAGCGTCAATATAGCTTATGTTCTATTTAATAAATACCTAAAATAATACTAGCTTTTGCCAGTGACTTCGTACGCACATATCCCGTTTTTCCCGTTCCTATAGGAGGACGGAGTGTATGGGAACTAATTCAAATTGCAGCTTTCTACGACCAGTAGTTTTGGCTGTGCGTTGTCTGTCAGTCAGTCAGTCAACGAATTTTTTTATAGGATGTGACACAATGTTGTATGAATACTGTTTTCAAAACTAACCACACAAGATTTGGTGCTACGACCAGGGCTGATTCATAAATAATGAAAGAAACAATGAAAATAATTATGGCTAGAATTCAGCCGTCACCAGCTGTTTCAACATAACATTGATTACAATAAATTATTGCTGCGTCATAATAACTCAACAATTTTCGCCAATGATTTCATAAACATTAATTTAACGTGTACATTTTTATATTCGTATGTCCAACCCCAATATTTGCAAGCTTACCATGGTTAGGTTACTCATGGCCAGTGGCCTCACTATTCTTCATGTCCGGTCATTTGTTACTTGGAGTCGACAAAAAATATTCTTTTATCTGGGTACATCACATGATTATAAAAAAATATATAATTGGGACAATTTTTATATTAATATCTATTCCATTTTCATCCGTACTTTCTAGTAAATATTTTTTTAAAGACCGTTGAGATTAAGATCTGGACGTCCTCTGCCTCATCTATAGGACATGGAATCGCCATCTTTGCATTCAACATTTCAACTGCAGCAACATTGCAGTTCGGGGCTAAATTTCAGTTCGTAAATTCATTACATACCGAGACTCGTCTGTGCCTCGGAAAGCCGTTGGTCCTGGCTGTCATTTGTACCTATTTGACAATCATGACGAATAGACAGAAGCCAGAAATTCCAGTTACTGGGTTGAGGACGTCAGATAGGCAATCGCTCCTTGGAAAATACTGGTGCTCAGCTGCTTCTGCTTGGACTGTAAGCAACCCCAAGTAGTTGGGAGAAGGCTAGGCAGATTAACTGACTCATCTCTTGACCTATCAAATAGAAATGTTCTCTATATAAATGCTTGTTTATTTTCGTTTGCAGATCTACCAGCACCTGCGCTGGTACACAAACCCGTCGGAGCAGCGCTGGATAGTTCGCATCCTGTTCATCGTACCCATATACGGCTGCTACAGCTGGATCTCACTGCTCTTCTTCAATGGGAACTCTTACTATGTATACTTCTTCACCGTCAGAGATTGCTATGAAGGTAACTGTACATCTCACTTTTAAATTTAGAATATATAATTTTCTAATTTGCATTTAGATTGTCACTTGATCAAAGGATCTATCGCTCGCGGCACTAAGTGTGTCCCTAAAGTTACGACGATTATGAATATAAATATATTGAATGTCGGCCTTCTAATAGATCGATAAAAATTACGTTAGTAATAGGATGACGCATGAAGTAAATTCAATATTGGTAAAGCTTATTTGTTGGTCGCGGACAAAAGGTGTTTCCAAGTTCTTGAGCAAAGAGACTTGACATTAATCCATGGAAGAGCATGGCATATGGTGCTTATGGTCTTTGTGGATATTAGGACATCGGCTCTCATTGAACCATATTATTAACTGTGTAGGATATCCTTTATAGATGCAGATATTTAGATAGAACTGTGTCAGCAGACTATGCAAACTGATTAGATAACTACAGCTGAATAACGGTCAGCGGTCATGTGGCGGAATAAATTGAACATTTGTTCTAGAATCTAGCGTCCAAGATATTTTTTTACATTTATTGTAAACAGTACGGTGTTTGTTTACAGTAACTGTGTTGCAACTGCATTTGGCTGTTCATTGATGGGGAAGTGAACATTCATAACCCATGTACGTTAATAATAAGCTGTTGAGTTTCCAAATAAATAAATAAATTGTTAGTCTGTGGCCTGCAGCTTAAACAAATAATGCGCCGATTACTCAAGTTCTATAAATAAATCTGGTTTCGACGTCAGAATCAAGGAAGATGCACATTTTGAACTGTGTTTGTTTTTCCTTTCGTTGGGCGTCTGGAGTGCGTCAGCTGAAGCGATTTATTGATTCGAACTAAATAACATTGGAGAATCGATTACGCAATCTATGTTTTAACTACTCCATTCTTTGCTGTTGATAGTGAGACGCTTTATACGAGGCTCCTTCAATTGATCTGTATATGGCAATTGGCATTGTGATAAAAATATATGATGGCGAAGTCCTCGCCTTTAAACGAGTCACAGAATTTTGCAATCACTTTTTAGAAAGTTGAACGAAACGTCAACGAGCACAAAATACGAAGTTTAAACAAAAAATACTGTTATTGGCTTTGATTATACCTACCTAATGTGCAGTTTTTGATAGTTCTTTGAATATTTTGACTATTCTCAATTTATAACTCTCTATTCCAGCTGATAAACTTGCATAACAGTATGAATAGTGTTATATTTGGCAATGTTTGCTTACTTTACAATTTGGGTTTTCCATATGAGAAATGTGTCATTCACCGTTTGCAATTCCATTGAAAACTTGAGTCGATTCATTTCATTCAACAATAGAGTTAGTGTGAAATGTATTTAATAACTGTTTATGTATATGGCTACAGACAGGCTAATTAAACAAGCATCTATACATTAGGCATTCTATTCGTGATCTTGATATTAGGGTCATGGCTGTCTGTGCAAAAAGTTTAAGGCTTGCTATATTATTTAACACTGAGAAGACGTTCGTTTTCGTTTTGTAATAATCCCGTGAGAGGTTTGAATGAGGCTTAGAAAATGCAGGCGGTTGGCTAAATAAGAACGTATACTTCTTACTACTACTATTATAAATGCAAAAGTTTGGATGGATGTATATTATTAATTAATTAATTATTAATTATATACTTTATTGTATTATGTAGTTAATCACGCCAGGACGGCTGAACTGCGGAACAGATCTGGATGAAATTTGGCACAGAGATAGATTATAGTCTGGTTGGCTGATATTATCGCGGGAATATGTCCCCTGGGGATTATTTCCTACATTGACGCGGGCGAGGCCTCTGCCAGAAGGTAGTATTCTATATGTAAGGAAACTGACGACAAATCAATTCATCAAAACAGCTTAACAGAGTCGGTTGTTTAAATTATTTAGTTTGACGTAGGATGTGGCGTTTTTATGCAAACCTAAACGAGGCCTCTAAATATTATCAAAGACCTAACAAGGCCACTGACCAAAAACAGAATTATTCAACTTTGCCCCACTAGCCACCCCACTTGGGGGGAATAGACCTCCCCTTCTTACATCTTATTCTTTTAACAAATTACAATAAGAGCTTATTGTAATTTGTTATGGTGTTGCACAATAAAGATTATATGTATGTCTGAAAAAAAAAAATCGTTTACTCTGCCCCACCTATTAATTCCGCCCCATTAGTGAAGGCAGAATAAGAAAAAATAATTAATTAATTTCAATATTTTCTATTCTGTAAAGTTGCAATGTAATACTTACTACTCTAAGATCTCTGAGAAGGTGTCGCCATCGTTTTCTAACCGTTAATTTAGGCAAAAGAGGTCAGTTGACGCGAAATAGGTCATTTGTTATTGCTAGCAGAGCAGACGGACGACTCTTTTGACATTATTTACGATGAGCTGTCATGTAGCTAAAAATATTGCTGATGCCTTTTTCTCAGAGTATAATATTTTAGGCAACAGAGTCTTGTTTCAACTTCTAGGTTTTCGGTAACTTATTAGATGTGGCGGATCAATCCATAAATGTATATCGAAAATAGGTGTAGTGGACTGTGAGGTATGAGGTGGTAAACATTAGGTTAGCCTCCCACAGTCGTCTTTAGAATCACTTAACAGGAGCTTCATACATACTTAATATACAGTATATTTTTTTTAACAATCGACAGACTGTTATTGTTTGTTTGTATTGTTCAAACTACGATGCATCGCCAATCCGTTTCAAGTCGGTACTTAAATTGTGGTAAGGTAAACCCAACTTTTGGTCTTGTTGACTGGTCCTATATGTAGCTATCTTTCCGTCAGCGAATTGGGTGTGATAGATACGGCGGATCGATCCATCAATGTTCTGAAAATAGATGTAGCAGACTGTGTTGTTAGCCCACCCACACATTGTTACTGCTGAGGCACTTCGGCAACAGCGAACTACTTACTGATAATAGCCACACTAGTATCTATTGCGTTTACCAATTTGTACCCAAGCTACGATCCATCGTCCATCCGACAAATCTTCGCCTGCTAGTGTTTTGTTTCACAATTACTTATATTCGGAGAAAGGCCACATTCAACCTACAAGCAGATAGCATACAAGTTGAATTTCATTTGCTACGGGTTTACTTAGGTAAAATATGTTAGTATTGTTTAAAAAGTTTGTACACTGACAGCCCTAAATCTATCTCCCTTCGTTCAATCCATCCAAAGGTTGTCTGGAAGAAATTGCCTTGTGCGATAAGTCCGCCCATTGTGCACTTATTTTATGTATGATTGTCCTGTTCTTATTATGAGGTGTACAATAAAGTATATAATAAATAAATAAATAAATAAATATGATCAATCGCTAGATCGTGCTCTGTTTTATAATTAAACTTGCATGCGAGTTGCTTTTAGGTGAAAACCCGGTCTACGTCCATAAACTCAAGCCAAGTGTAGGGAGAAACTACAGAAGGCCACTTGCGGCGATCCTTACATACTCCTTTGGCTTCGATCACATGAAATTAAACTTTGTAATATTCTTTCTTTCCAGCATTCGTTATCTACAGTTTCCTGTCCCTGTGCTACGAGTACCTGGGCGGTGAAGGCAACATAATGTCAGAGCTGCGCGGGCGACCTGTGCGCGCGTCGTGCGTCAACGGGACATGCTGTCTCAGTGGCGCCACCTACACCATCGGCTTCCTGCGCTTCTGCAAGCAGGCCACGCTGCAGTTCTGTCTTATCAAGCCCGTCTGCGCCTTCATTATTATATTCTTGCAGGTATGTTGAAAGACAAAACTTAAGACTAAAAAAATAAATAAACAAACCACTCAAAAGATGAACGGTAACGTTCGTGGCTGTTGCGGTCTTAAAACATGGGAGCAAGCCGAACAAGTCTCGCAACACTCGCTAGTTTTATGACGGCTACTACCGCTAGTTTGGCGTTTAGATTAAAATAAAATTAGATGGGTAATAAAGTAAAAGTACCGTGTTTTATAGCCCTAACTAATTAAGTACTGCTATGGGTTTTTAGATTAAAGCAAGAAGCATGACTGCACTAGTGCACCATGCATTTGCGCCCGTTAACTAAGCCAACATATACATATTCAATGTGTGTTCAAATGAATGCAAAGCCTGAAATGGGGTCGTGGAGGGCGTGTTTATACTCATAATTATAACGAACTTTTATGACTGACACTGGCAATAACCCTTTTTCAGGTTTTTGCGTTAATTCTGTAACACGTTGTATATGTCACCGGAAAATTGCAGAATCCAATGTAATAAATCTTTATTAGATTATCATTTCTCGATACATTAACAAAAAATCGTTTGTTAACAATCATGACAGCACGGTTGGCGCAGTGGTTAAGCGATTGACTGCTGCGCTGCGTGTCACGGGTTCGATTCCCGCACGGAACAATTATTTGTAAGGCCTACAGATAGTTGTTCCGGGTCTGGCTGTTTGTGTATGTGACTTTGTATGTTTGTAAACGCACCCACGATACAGGAGAAATCCCTAGTGTGGGGCAACGTTTTTTCTAAAAAAAAAAAAAAAAAAACAATCCCGTCCAAATTCAATAGTTTTCAATATATTCGTGTCTTATTTAGAAAAAAATAGTATTCAATTTTAACGCGATATTTTACAATCTTACGACGTTTGCCATTTTCCGGTGACATATATAGTGCTGAATATTGTAACTAATATTTGCCCTACGTCATATTAGAATACAAATGCAAGCAGTCAAGTCGATTTTCCTCATTACTACTCCAGCATACTAACTCTTAACAGTAGGAAAAGAAGATTAATAATGTCGTATCAGTTCCGACCAAGTAAATTATCTCCTCTTGGATAAGCAAGCCAAGGGTCAGAGGGAATATTGTTACTATTGAGAATGAAAGCGACTAATTCAACAATATAAGGTTTAAATATACTTTGCTAATAGGCTAATCTACATACCTAGGTACATAAGATTTAAATAATAATGATAAAACACTCACTCCCGAAGTATGTACCCATTCGCTATTTGTGTCAATAATTTGCGTTTTAAAATAAGCGCTCCGTTACCGAGACAATAGACACAATCATATTTATATAAATATAATGTTTGTTTAGTCTGTGTATGTATTGTAAAGATCTATTTGAGTTTCGGGTACGAAGGGTCTGAAATGATTTTCTGTGTCAAGACGATTTCACATTTTTAATATAGTTACAAGTTGATAAAAAAGGGTACAGTCAACAAAGCTATTTGGTATACAGGCAAACTTATATTTTTTTCCACTACACTGCCAATATTAATTTCCAATGGTGTGCATTATAACTTTTTAAGCTTATGGCATACTTAAAAGTTTGGTGTACAATAATTGTCTACTCAGCACACTCACAACACTGTTTAAAAGTAGTTGCAAGTTAGCTGCCTGCATACCAAATAGCTTTGTTGACTGTACATTCGAACGTCTTAACTGTGTCAATCAAATCGTACTTTTTAAACTCAGCAATTGAGTGTGACTTGTAAATTCTTTGAATATTGCATAAGCAAGCATTAAGAAGATTATTAAATAGCAATAGGCACAGTCAGTGTACGCATATCAATTAACAAGAAAGATAAGAAAATGTCTCGCACGTGTCGAATTGATAAATTAATTGAGTCATGTCTCGTAAAATAAGTGAAACAAATATTTCACCTATTTCACAACTTTTAACATTGATTCAGTCTGACCTGTATAAGGCCATGTGTCTGAGAGGGCACATGGCCTTATACAGGTCTGTCGTTTGAAGAGACGGTCTCTAAGGAAGCTACACGGTGCGGAAGGGGTGTTGCACAATAACTCAGACAGTTTGCATCTACTGAATGAATACTTAATGGAATTCAAGACAGTCTTCATCATCGGCATAGCCTTGCCCAGTTCTATTGGAATCGGCTTCCAGTCAAACCGAGTTGGACCAGCTGATTTAACCGCATTTTACATAGAGCGGCTACCGATCAGAGCTCCACAACCAAGTAGCGGTGTAACACAACACAAAACAATCTTTGGCCAGACTGACGTAAAATTTTCTGGCTTCTGACTATCCGTAACGTCTGTCAAAGATGTACCGGGGCCAACGGCTTAACGTGCTTTCCGAAGCACTGAGGAGTCTCGGTATGTCATGTAATGGCTGGTTATTATTAGACCTTCCAGGTCGATCCTTGTGGCAATTGTTTATTCCCCGACAGTCTTGTTCTTATATAAGATTTGGCCATGAAAAACTTCTCAATTTTAATAGAACACATATGTTATGAAAGATTTTAACAAGTAAAACTATTATGTCTCCAGGCCCGAGGCCTGTACCACGACGGCGACTGGAGCCCGGACGGCGGCTACATCTACATCACCATCGTGTACAACTTCTCCGTCACGCTGTCCCTCTACAGTCTGTTCCTGTTCCTGGGAGCCACGCGGGAGATGCTGAAGCCCTTCGACCCCGTACTTAAGTTCTTCACCGTCAAGTCTGTTATTTTCCTCTCGTTTTGGCAAGGTAAGTGAGCGTCACACAACACGCATCTCACAAACACTACAAAATAAAGTAAAAAACAATACATACCAACTCAACCCCCCCTTTTTCCCTCCATAGGTGTAGCCCTAGCCATCCTCGAGAAGGCGGAAGTGATATCCCCGATCCACGACGCAAACGGCGTGCCCACCACAGCGGGTACGGTGTCTGCGGGCTACCAGAACTTCCTGATCTGCCTGGAGATGCTGGCGGCGGCCGTGGCGCTGCGCTACGCCTTCCCCGCCGCCGTGTACGCGCACCAGCACCGCGACCCGCACCGCTCCGTCACCATGCAGTCCATCTCTAGCAGCCTCAAGGTGAGCATTACTTCCTGATCTGCCTGGAGATGCTGGCGGCGGCCGTGGCGCTGCGCTACGCCTTCCCCGCCGCCGTGTACGCGCACCAGCACCGCGACCCGCACCGCTCCGTCACCATGCAGTCCATCTCTAGCAGCCTCAAGGTGAGCATTACTTCCTGATCTGCCTGGAGATGCTGGCGGCGGCCGTGGCGCTGCGCTACGCCTTCCCCGCCGCCGTGTACGCGCACCAGCACCGCGACCCGCACCGCTCCGTCACCATGCAGTCCATCTCTAGCAGCCTCAAGGTGAGCATTACTTCCTGATCTGCCTGGAGATGCTGGCGGCGGCCGTGGCGCTGCGCTACGCCTTCCCCGCCGCCGTGTACGCGCACCAGCACCGCGACCCGCACCGCTCCGTCACCATGCAGTCCATCTCTAGCAGCCTCAAGGTGAGCATTACTTCCTGATCTGCCTGGAGATGCTGGCGGCGGCCGTGGCGCTGCGCTACGCCTTCCCCGCCGCCGTGTACGCGCACCAGCACCGCGACCCGCACCGCTCCGTCACCATGCAGTCCATCTCTAGCAGCCTCAAGGTGAGCATTACTTCCTGATCTGCCTGGAGATGCTGGCGGCGGCCGTGGCGCTGCGCTACGCCTTCCCCGCCGCCGTGTACGCGCACCAGCACCGCGACCCGCACCGCTCCGTCACCATGCAGTCCATCTCTAGCAGCCTCAAGGTGAGCATTACTTCCTGATCTGCCTGGAGATGCTGGCGGCGGCCGTGGCGCTGCGCTACGCCTTCCCCGCCGCCGTGTACGCGCACCAGCACCGCGACCCGCACCGCTCCGTCACCATGCAGTCCATCTCTAGCAGCCTCAAGGTGAGCATTACTTCCTGATCTGCCTGGAGATGCTGGCGGCGGCCGTGGCGCTGCGCTACGCCTTCCCCGCCGCCGTGTACGCGCACCAGCACCGCGACCCGCACCGCTCCGTCACCATGCAGTCCATCTCTAGCAGCCTCAAGGTGAGCATTACTTCCTGATCTGCCTGGAGATGCTGGCGGCGGCCGTGGCGCTGCGCTACGCCTTCCCCGCCGCCGTGTACGCGCACCAGCACCGCGACCCGCACCGCTCCGTCACCATGCAGTCCATCTCTAGCAGCCTCAAGGTGAGCATTACTTCCTGATCTGCCTGGAGATGCTGGCGGCGGCCGTGGCGCTGCGCTACGCCTTCCCCGCCGCCGTGTACGCGCACCAGCACCGCGACCCGCACCGCTCCGTCACCATGCAGTCCATCTCTAGCAGCCTCAAGGTGAGCATTACTTCCTGATCTGCCTGGAGATGCTGGCGGCGGCCGTGGCGCTGCGCTACGCCTTCCCCGCCGCCGTGTACGCGCACCAGCACCGCGACCCGCACCGCTCCGTCACCATGCAGTCCATCTCTAGCAGCCTCAAGGTGAGCATTACTTCCTGATCTGCCTGGAGATGCTGGCGGCGGCCGTGGCGCTGCGCTACGCCTTCCCCGCCGCCGTGTACGCGCACCAGCACCGCGACCCGCACCGCTCCGTCACCATGCAGTCCATCTCTAGCAGCCTCAAGGTGAGCATTACTTCCTGATCTGCCTGGAGATGCTGGCGGCGGCCGTGGCGCTGCGCTACGCCTTCCCCGCCGCCGTGTACGCGCACCAGCACCGCGACCCGCACCGCTCCGTCACCATGCAGTCCATCTCTAGCAGCCTCAAGGTGAGCATTACTTCCTGATCTGCCTGGAGATGCTGGCGGCGGCCGTGGCGCTGCGCTACGCCTTCCCCGCCGCCGTGTACGCGCACCAGCACCGCGACCCGCACCGCTCCGTCACCATGCAGTCCATCTCTAGCAGCCTCAAGGTGAGCATTACTTCCTGATCTGCCTGGAGATGCTGGCGGCGGCCGTGGCGCTGCGCTACGCCTTCCCCGCCGCCGTGTACGCGCACCAGCACCGCGACCCGCACCGCTCCGTCACCATGCAGTCCATCTCTAGCAGCCTCAAGGTGAGCATTACTTCCTGATCTGCCTGGAGATGCTGGCGGCGGCCGTGGCGCTGCGCTACGCCTTCCCCGCCGCCGTGTACGCGCACCAGCACCGCGACCCGCACCGCTCCGTCACCATGCAGTCCATCTCTAGCAGCCTCAAGGTGAGCATTACTTCCTGATCTGCTTGGAGATGCTGGCGGCAGCCGTGGCGCTGCGCTACGCCTTCCCCGCCGCCGTGTACGCGCACCAGCACCGCGACCCGCACCGCTCCGTCACCATGCAGTCCATCTCTAGCAGCCTCAAGGTGAGCATTACTTCCTGATCTGCCTGGAGATGCTGGCGGCGGCCGTGGCGCTGCGCTACCTCAATGACGAAATAAACAACGAGATATTCATAAAATAAACTCGAGTTCAATGTTATGCCGACAACGCTGCGAGTTGAAAGAACTAAGAAACACTTTTTGACAGCTTCGACAAGTTGATTGTTTGCAAAAAAAACTCATTTGTGAAAAGTCATTTGTTTGGTTCGTATAATTCACACTGCACTGATAAGATAAGATTCTTAGTTCAGTTTCAACCTTGCTAAGGTTTTAATTTACTAGATCGGCTCTACGAAGAATGGAACGCCATTTGTCTCAAAATATACACCAATATAATTTTACAATAAGTCTCAAGTCTTCTTTGAGACAAGCTAGAGTTTTACCCACACCAATGTTTTTGAAAATACTTCAGGGTCTCTTTCCAAACCGTACTAACCTTCCCACCAACAATTTTCCAGGAGACGATGAACCCCAAGGACATAATGACGGACGCATTCCACAACTTTCACCCGCAGTACCAGCAGTACACACAGTACAGCTCCGGTGAGTGACGTCACACTGTCCACTTAGCATGCCCCATTCGCTGCCTGTCGCATTATTATTTGCATTTTTAGAGGGAAAATAAAAAGACCCTTAATGGAACCGAAATGTCGCATTGAAAAAAGGATTATCGAGTAAAAAATTCTTTCTACATATTACTAAATAGTTTTAGGCTTATTCATAATCAAATTCTAACCATATTGAAAATGCATTTTTTTTTATAAAAAATCTGCTAAACAGTATTGATTTACGCAAGATTATGGTTAAAAAAAAATACCGCACATTGAAAGCTATCAACAGAATTTTCCTTCATATATATACACGGGAGATGTCGGAACATTTAAAGGATAACATTTTGAACTTTGTGAACCATGGCTTAATTCCTTCATATCCAGTCAGTTTCCATGTATGATATGACCGGGTACTGATCAAACAGAATGAGTACATTGACTGGCGGTTTCATTAATGGTCTTTTAATTACCTATAATACATTACAGACTCATTATTAATGTTAGGTACTACGTGTTTTAGAATAATTTTATAGAAATTAGTAATTTTTCGTATTGCTTTTTGGTAAATAAATTGCCCTCAATGTTGTAACTATGAAAGATTGTTAGATGGCGATGTTTATAGCCAGATTGGGTATTATCTGCGCTTTAGTTGTTTTATGGTTAATGATAAGATAATTACAGCTACAGACGGCTTGAAAAGGTAGGATTTCGGGGATTCACGACACAAACAGTCAAGACGGTTTGTGTCGCAACAAAAACAAAACACATAATGAATCGTCAGATATAACTTTATTTTAGAGTCAAATGCGTCCAGTTTTCACATTACCTCCATTCTTAGTGTCATAATGCTGTAGGCTAGGTCTTTCTTATTTTTTGGTTTTATTTTCTTTCAGATGTCACTTCTCAACTGCCTTATGAGAAACTATAAACTCTGCCATAGCTGTGCTCTGCATGAAGTGCATTGCTGTCTGTCCGTTTATACATACATGTAGTAATAAATACATTATGCCCGAGCATGGAAACACCACTAACTATAATGTAAAATAAAAATACGTGTGTTTATGTTCAGAATAAATATTGGATACACTCGAATTTTTGTGCGTCACGAAATGACTCGATTTTATGAAAATAACCAACCATTTGCATGATCATTGCTAGTCTTCAGTATTTTAAAAGTATTAAACTATCATGTCAGACTGTATTCAAAACAACACAGAATGTTTACGTGATCAAATCCAGTTGAAATATTTTCCGTGATGCACGGGTAAATTCGAGTACATTCGATACGAAAGTGTCAAAACGGCATGCGAAAAAATATTATTGTTTATTTATTAGGGAGCATAACCCGAGTACTTAATACATTTTTAACAACATTCTGAGACTTGTTTGCACACACACTTCATACACACAAATATTTTATCAAGTGCCTTATACAGAAAAAGGTGAAATAAATAATCGGTTTTCGGTGCTCGGTCGACAAGCCCACGTTAGTTAAGATGTTTATTTTTATATTATCGAGGTATTTGGCTAGTCCGAAAACGCATAACGAATTTTTACGAAAAAGTTAGGTAAGGTATCATATCAGAAGGCATGATAGAACAAACAACATAACCCTCCTTATGGGATCCGCGGCTGTCGGGTAAAAATAAGGCTAACAAATAATGGAACCGATATGATATTAAAATTATAATAAATTATAGAAATCAATATCATTCCTGAGATCAGTAGGTGAAAAAAGTGGCTTTAAATATTGTTAAAATTACTGGAGATTATTGAAATATTAATATGGCTCATTACATTACACATGGAAAATCATATTATGTTGTACTTAATAATGTTTTCATTGCCGGTTTTTTTGGTAAGAATTATTCGATCAATTAAAATATTAAATATTCTTATAATTTCGCATTTCGGTATACAGTGAAAAAATGATACCGATACCCATGCTACTGCACTTTATAACACTCAAAAACACCATCGGTGGTTTATAATAATTCGGACTTTTCATTGCCATAAAATTAGTAACTACTTTGTACTTTATGCCTTTAGTATGTGTTGTGTAAGGATTAGTGTAAATGTTAATTTTCTGTGATTATATTTCTTTTCTTTTGTATTATTTTGTTACTTTCTTATAGTTACAGGATTTGATCCTTAGTTGATGCTAGCATTCAAAATTAGTAGAAAGTCTTGAGAGAACGTTTCTTTTTTTGTAATAGCAATATCTGGCATTTATCGGGTTGTTTTGATTTTGTACATTCTTTACTTAAATTAATTGTGTTTTGAACTCTATGGAAGTGAAACCTGCACTTTTTATTGCCAAACCAAAGAACGGCATTTCATGTTTCCACCTTCAGTTAGTAACTGTTGAGGCAAGATGCCGCAGCTTTGTAATAAAACGCGCTTCATATAACGATAACTTAATTTAGTATAAAAGTAACTAACAACCTGTGAAGCCATACTTTTGTGTTTTCATTTCCTAAATATTGTTATCATAATATTATTTTTGAAGGAGGAGTTTTTTTTAACATTAATTCTAGTTTTGATAAACTAAAATTTTATGAATAGTTCTGGTAGGTTTAAGTTATAATAATTATTTTTTACAGTTCACCACAGTTTGATTTTTAAAACACTTGTATTTTGCCTCTCACTAATAATAAATAAAGGATATTACCTAATTATATTTGATTTTAATTACAAAACTATAGATACAATATTTTTATAAGATACATGAACACACATCTCAGTATGCTAATCACTACGAAGACAAGAGGTAAGACATTTAAAGTTCGCTTTTATCATTTATTTGCTGGCATGCTTTACATTTCAGTTTTGGATGTTTTTATCATTTTTGAGTGTTTCCTCATTAGTATAAGCATGTTTGAATATAAGTTTATTAATGTGTCGTCACATCTCTAGAAACGACATGTTTGCGACAACTTTTGATAAGATAATTGTCCTGCACAACACAACAGATCATCTAGTTTTCAGTCTTTAAATCCAGTCAAGCGTGCATATTAAAAAATAAGTTTTTGAGATTGACAACACTGTAGTACGCACTTTATACACTGATTGGGGTTAAAGAGTTGCCAACACACAAACACGCTTAGGGTAACTGGATTGGGAACTAAATCAAATGTTTGATAACAAAAAAAAACAGTCGCTTTAAACAAAATATCGACTATTATTTACTCACAATATAGCACTGATAGTTTGTCACTAATTGAGCGTTTTCAAAGTAGTCAAAGCACAAGTGCATACAATAACACAAGTGATGTGTACACTTATCCCCATACGAATTGGGGCCGCGCAGACAGAAACTGCGAAAGGGATTTGAGTGCCAATCTTCTGTTGTATTCTTTCCCAAAATTCTGTTCATTCTTCTCTCTATTCTTGTAAAGTCATGGCGTCTTAAATGTTATATTGAATTCTTCCTTTTTATATCCCATTATTTGGGGCTGCGTCTCCTCACTTTCCTGGACCAAGACAAACGATAATAGTAAGTTGATTTCATATGCTAAGGCCGAATTTGCAAAGGATTATGGGAATGGAATGGTTATAATAATGCTTTAAAAAATCTGACGCACCTATATCCCCTTTTTACTGCCATTCGGTGATGGGAACCTAAACTCTAAAGTACACGTTTATACTAACCCTGCCCACTATACAATCTGTCAGCGCGGCCCTTAAAACTAAACAGCTCATTCAAATGTGACTAATATATGACGTGCATAGTGATGCGCGCGGGCGCAGGCGCGGGCAAGCGCGACGAGGCCACGCTGGCGCCGCGCCCGCCGCCGCAGCGCGTGGCCACCATCTGCCACGCCACCAACTACCACGAGAAGACCACGCTGCTCAGCTCCGACGACGAGTTCCAGTGAGCACGTGCCCACGAGACCAGCCCCACACATGCCTCTTGTTGTTATTCGACTGGAGTCCAACCTCTTTGGTTTAAGAGACTTGGACTTGGATATGGAAATGCTATAACTGTTATAAATTTTTACAGCACTCGGTCTTTACAAATTCGGATTTGAAGAGTGAAGATTCTTCCTATAACTCTATGTGCCATATTAAAGCCTGGATATAATTTAAATAATCGTTTCGAATCAATGATCGGAGTTCGTTCGCTCGGGCTATGTAATCTTCTTGTCGAATAACAACAAATTAAGTAATGCTTAAAGATTTTAGGAATGAAAGCTAATCAAATTAAGTTCATTTTAAAAAGATAAAGACTATATTTTTATGTATCACTTGGAGTCCTTACCACTTTTAAAGCGTAATACCTACTGTAAATGTCTGGCCCATAGCAATATACCTTGGTTATCAATATGCAAAAAGATATAAAATTCATAGAAATAATAACGAAAGCTTTATTTATAACTGGGTGTATAGATATAAAAATAGATAAAACAAAATTACTTAAGTAAGCTTTACTTTTTCGTGAAGTATTAATTGAATATTGCATTTCAATGTTGTGTCACGTACTTATTTATTGAATGCATTTAATTGGACACTGAGCGATCACTGTATGAGTAACTCTCATAATGCCCCACAAATAAAAACACGACGTAAAAAATGCATAGGCATATAGTTAAATGAATATAACAAATAAGTCATTGCCTTTCGACATGTAGAGGTTTCACTGCGGATAACACGGCGACAACGGCTCGACATAGGGACATAAGATTGTATAGTTATGTAAAATATGAAGTAAATGAAATAACAATTGATACATTACAAATTGTACAGGTAAAAAGGAATTATTATTCTATAGGTAGCTATTGTTATCTCGCTATAAGGGCCGTAGAAAAATAATGGCAACCCCTAAGAGTTGAAACGTTTACTTTCACTGTATTTTAGCACTAAATAATTAAATCATGGAGCCACCTTTTCACATATCTAAAAATATAAACTGTTTACTAGATATTCATTCACAAGTTCTTTGAATGTGCCTTTTGCCAAATTAGCTCCGCTTTTAAATCAAAATAGCTGTTATTGCAATGATGTTTCTTTTAAAAACTTGTTGTGCAAGCGTCATCATTTGTTATAAATGTTGTGCACAAATAATAAAAACATTCCTTCTTGCCAAATACCAAAGAATCACTGCCAAAGTATCACGTATTTTTTCGACTTAAATCCTGAAACTGCAGTGTTATTAGACTTAGTCCAAATTGAAATCAATCATTGAAGCATAAATTGTCGATGCTTATCTCTGCTTCGCCGTCCAAAATTGCTTAGGCTCCCAAAAAATTTAAAGATATTACCCTAACATAGTCGAACAATATTTTTCATAGAAGAATGGACTGTAAAAGCGCGTTTACACTAAGCCAGCTAGTAAAGCTAATTAGGCAAAAATAAATTATCAGCCTTCGTTCTATCTTGCTTGTTGTAAACGCAGTCTTATTCCAACTTAACATAGAGAACAACTGGATTACTTGGTAGTTGGTCGAACCCGTATTTAAGAACCACTTATATTATTTTTTTATATGTTAAATGTATTATAACGTGCTTGTTGTTTTGTTGTAACTTTGATTAATTACCTTTGTGTAATGTATAATTAACATTTTAAATTAGATTAGTAACTACTGTATGTATTTATTTTTAAATAAGTATATTATTCATACCCTTAACTAAATGTAAATAACACTTGATTACCGAAAACCACCTAATTAAAGATTCTTGTTTTGCTTAGAAATGTTTAGTTTTATTAGGATGATTCGTCTTATTTTAAAAAAATTTAGTCAATTACCTTTCCTCTCTAGTTATATAACACCTGTATTAGATCATATAAAGAATCACTAAGTACATATAATTACTTAATTACGTGTTAGTTTGAAATAAGTGCATTCATCACTGAGTCAGTGGCCCAGAAGCTCTAAAGCATTTAAATAGGGCCTTGACACTAACTGGTCTACTGTTGGCTATCAACATAGCTGGCAACGCATTTTTATTTAAGTACAGCTACTGATCATGTAAGAACCATGTGTTGATATGAACCACAATTCCTGATCTCAAGATTTTGCTTTCAAAGTAAAAATGCATTTTGCGTCTTTATATGATCTAACAGTATCTTTTAAACATAATCGATGTATGTGACATATAGGCCAATTTTTGTAATATAAAGAGGCTTTCTTTTCTGGATCGAAAGATTTATTTTTGTAACAGAAAGTGTAGAGTGACAGTAACGTCTCGCCTGAATGATTGTTGAAAAAATAATATAACATGAATTAACGTTAGATATTTTATTAATTAAAAAATGTTTTAGCTCCAAGTTTTTAAGTATATGTATAAATAAATAATGATATTGATATAACAATTGCGTTTTTAATTTGACATAATTAGTTTCAGCCATTTTTCATTAGTCTGATAGCTTTAACTGAAGAACATAAAGCTGCCGAAACACCTATTTTATACCTCAGTTAAAAGTTAACTGACATTTGAAAGGTTAGCCCATGGTGTGGTTGTGGGTAATAATACATATAGTAGAATAGGAAAAATGATCTTTTCTCTACATACTTAACTGTCTTACCCCAGGTATTGTCCACGATATACCGAGGTAAGGCCGGAGTCGAGATGTTAAGTCAGAGAAATATACCATCAAGTTATCGTCATACGTTTGTGACCAGGTAAAGGTGCGCGCGGATTTTAGACTGTAGTAAGTTCCTATTGTACCAAACGCTTTAGGATAGTTGCTAGCATGAGGTTATTTAACAAATATTTCATACATAGTGCTGGTGTATGCGGGCCTGAGAAGGTTAGAAGGTATAATATAAGGTACCGTAAAACGGGGTGGATAGAAATAAAAACGAAACTTTTATTGGGATTTTCATTTAAATACCTTATTTAGTAATGGTTTTTCACAAAGAGTACATTAAAAAAAAGTATTGATTAAAAAAATTGAGTTCTTCATTGCTGCAACCAATTAGAACCTATTTGAATATCGTGAAAATTCCAATCAGTTTCGTTTTTATTCACCCCTGTATTCCTATTTACCCCGTTTTGCTTGGTACTTCTTCAGGTGTTTGAGAATAAAACAAGTCATATTATTAAATTTTATATTAAAAATAAACACGGTTACCATATTAACCATATTCTTCCATTGCAGCTGCGTTCTCACAGAAGTGTTATTGCTTCCAATACAATCATTTTAACGGACTACGCTCTGAGTGCATAACATAAATATGATCTAAAATGTTTTAACAATGCAATAACTATTATCTATAAACTTTACTCAAGAAATCATATACCTAGGTACTCGGTCATTATTGGGATTTTTGAAGCCACCCTTTAGTTTCCCAAAAAACCTCCACGCTTTTTGTCTACTTATTCTACACCCTAACAATGAAACATTGGTAGGTACTAGGTCCTACTAAATGGTCCTTTCTTCTCCATTCACCCAGGAAGGGTTTGAACCCTGTTTTATTCAACACTCGACTCGACTCTGGATGATTTGTAGCTGGTCGTTATTTTAGAGCATAGCTAGTATTTTGTGCATCCAGATTCCTTAAGAACTCACAGAAAAGTCTATTTTTGCTGGTTTTCAATTCTGCGCTTTTTGATTTTCAACCCTCGGTTATGGACGGAGCGTTGAAAACGTAAAAGTGCGCTTTTAATTTTGAATTTATGATATATGTTTCAGGAAAGCTATTCGATTGCGAAGCGATTCTACTGTGGCAAATTCTATTCGAGCATTCGAGGCCCAGTAAAAGGTAGCAACGCGATCATTCCACCTTTCCAAAAATCCAGAAAACACAAATTGACCAATAATTAAACGAGTACCAAATAAATAAGAAAATTCTTACGTATTTCTTTTAATATTCCATTTTAAATACATAGGTTCCTAAGTTCTTTTAAACATCTTTTTTTATTTTCACATAAAATAACTTTCAAAATTCACGAAAAATAGTGCTCATAAAATATTTTCTTAAAATATTGTCATTTGCGATGGAACTTTAGTGATGTGTGTGAGTTTCAAAAGGTTTAAGTGAAAGTTACCTACGACATAGGATGGTAGGTAAACTTAATTACATTTAATGAAAGTATAGCTGTTATTTCTTTCCATTCAAACAATAAATAAGTAAATTATGTAAATAAGTAAATATGGTATATAGAAGGTAGTAGAAAGACATTTATTAAGAGGTAGGTTACCCAATTAACACACAATTTCAACAGGTTCGTTAAAATAGGCAGATAGGTACCTGAGGTAGGTACTCAGGACATGAAATAATAACATAGAATTAAAATACGTCTTTCCATTTTGTTATAAACTTAACTAGATAGTTCCTTACTACATATAATGAAAGACTGCTTGACTTTTTCTACGTAAATTCGAAAAAGATCTCGCAAAATTATTAGCTAGGCATCTCAATCAGTTGCTGTTTCAATAAAATCCATCTTCAGTTCCAATAAAGTACCTACCTACACATCTGTCAAAATTTGTGAGAAAACTGCTTAGATAGACCGAGATCTACATCTAAGTACTACCTAGTACCTACCTAGAGAATTTAGCGCCCTAGCTGTTTTATGTAAACAGCATAGAAGAACGTAACGCAATGGAGACGTTAAAGGTAGGTAGGTCTACTAGGTACCTATACCTGCGAACATTCCCGGTCGAACACTTTCAACTTTCGCAGTAGGTAGTACTTAGGTTGGATCTTGAAAAGTGCTAAGCTACGCCTTCGCCATAATTAAACAGGGTGGAAAATACGCCACCCGAAGAAAACGAAACTTCATTCGAGATTATACAAGACAATAATTTTCCTCAAAGGAGCCATTTGTACTTACTAAGTGTAATTTTTTCCACCAATAAAACAGGTACAGCCTATAGGTATTATATAGGCTGTACCTGTTTCACTCGTCACAGCCGTACTTATTCAGTGAGTCGGATTTTATTGAATGAAAGAAACATGTTCAACGAAGGGATTTTACATTCAATTAACAAAATAGCTTTTAAATTGCTTTGATCAAAGTAATTGTTTCCGCTGAAGTGGATTAATGACGTTGAGAACGATTTAGTTAATCAAGTAACAGGCAGTAAAGTGATGATTACATTCCTTTGTGTTGTTTGAACTTGAGGCCCTAGTGTTAGGGTTATGGGTAACACTATCCCAGGTACCTGTGAGAGTATTAAGTATTCGCTAAGCCACGTCTTGAGTTCAACGAAGTGTTAATCCAGTTTCGTTCGTTGCTAACCGTACTGTAGTTTTCATGATACTAAAGGTCTATGTTGATTTCTATTCATGAACCAACAGAAAATTTTCCAAACAACATTAGGGCCTCAAAATGAGAAGACACAAAAACACAATAAGTGAAAACACGCAAGATTCCAGGGGGGTTACTCTCTAAACCCGAAGTCCGTACTTTCGGGCTTATTTGCGGGCGTATTCTACTCCGTATCACCTACGGACTTACGATTATTTCCGAACCCAAACTCAGAATGAATGAAAACATGATTTGACGGTAATTGTCAAGTCGTCGTTAATTGTCGTCATTAATTCTTAGTGGTTAGGTGATACGGAGTAGAATACGCCCGAAACTACGGACTTCGGGCTTAGAGAGTAGCCCCCAGATCCGAAAAAGCAATTTCCTCAATCTTATCCACCAGACGAACTAGATGATTGAAACTGATTTTGAAGGAAATATTGCCTTAAATTACATAAATATTTACAGACTTATAAACGAGTTAGGTATAACAAAGCTACAGTGGCAGCATTTCATAAGTAATCATAAAAAAATCGTCTACGTATGCCACCGTGCTAAAAGGCATCTAAGTAAATCACAATTTTCTAAATCAGGCTAAGCCTTGTAAGAATGAGAAAGAGAGATATGCAAAAATTCACAACATAGTTTGACCCTAGATTGAGTGTTCTACCGTGTAGAGAAAGTTCTGAGCGAGCAATGAGATGCACGTGCCGAGCTTCTAACGTAAAATTGTGCTGTGCTAGGAACGGATTCAGTTTCCCTTTTTGAGCAATTATTATCTAAAACGTTTCCAGACGTTTTTACTCCTAAGCTCACCATTCGAAGTTGAAGCAAAAGCAAACCAGCAGTGTCGTAGCTAGGGGCTCGCCTGGCGGGCGGCTGCCAGCGGCGCAACTTGATGACCCACTCAGAACGCCTTAACAAAAATTTGCAAATTCAACCTTCGCTTTTGTGGTTTTTGATGTCGCTAACGAAAATGGGCTTGAAATCAAAATTCAAGATGGCGCCGACGAAAATTTGATATTGGAACCATCTTGTGTCGTTTTGTTCTTAGAAAAATTGGTTGAGTATATAAATATAAAACAAATTCAAGTTTGCCAGAGGCGCTCATGATCCTAGCTACGACGCTGCAAACTAGAGATAGTTCGGACATCATTAGGAATGTGGGTAGTCGTAAAGTCAAACAATCTGTGTTGTCTCACGCTCGTGAACAAGGGTCTATCATATTTTAAGAGGAATATACACTTAAGATCTGTGTTATTTGTAATTGAACTTTATATCGTCATGTTAAAACGAAGTGGGATATTTTACAGTGATGACTTAGGACTAAATAATATAAGTTTAGGTACTTTTAGATATTTAGAAATTGTCTATCTAGGAAAGCTCTCGTGTTTATTATTCAAAACTGAACTACGGAAAAATAGAATTTAATTTTATTATTCAAACACGAAAGCTTCCCTTACATAAAACAAATTTAATGAATAATTTACAGAAAGGTCTCTCAAGTTTTCTCTAGTAAATAGATTTTAAAATGCATCTCTTTTAAAGTAAGTATAAGCTAAAGTCCAGCTACAATAGATAAAAAATACGAGCTAAGTTCATATTATTATCGAAGGTAGAAATCTTAGAAATATAAATCTGAACCAGCCAGAGCGTTTCTTATTCCACCTAAGAGGTATCATCTAAGCTTGCCCACCACGGCATTTCTAAAATATCATATAATAGATACTATTCTTCATTACATAAGCACGTTGTACTTTTCCCTTCATTATTTTATAAATAATTGAACTAATAAGACATTTCGCGGTAACATTTAGAATGAAACACTTAAATTGTACCATTTTCACCTTTGGGCTTATAATACAACGCTGGAATGAAATGCTAAGATTTTGAGAAGTATCTTTTGCGAAGAAGTTTTCCCAGCAAAATAAGCTAAGTTCCGTATAGCTGCGCTCGAAACTTAATGCTATAAGCGCATTCGGACAAAATATTACAGAGCGAGCGTGTTGAAGAAATTGTCATATTTCCACACTCCGGGAAACTTTTGCTACAAACGTTTGCTCGCAATTTTTCGTTAAACATCCAACATTTATTAAAACTCCGTTTCATCAGGACAGAATCACTTCACATTCGATGTGACTAAATGTGAACATGGTCACCTAGCATAGTTTCGTTGATGAGTGTTTTAGAACATTACAAAATGTATACTTATCACGACACCGCGAAGGCAAACAACAATTTAGAATTGGTACAACTGTCGCAATCCCATAACTTTAACGGTATCAAACCTCATATCTTAAAAAGTACCTTGCATCGCCAAATATCCTCCATTTTATATAGATAATAATTCGCCGTCCAACACTTATACCGTCACAATATTGCTTATATTTAAAAAGCTTCGACTGGCATCCTTTGAAGCCACAGAAGCATAGGACCTTTTTGGCTACTCGCTATTAATTTCTAGACCCTATCTGACGGACGGTTACCCTTACCACAATATCTTACCTCCGGTCTGTGAGAGTCTTGGTCAAATCTCATTTCAACTGCTATGATTGGTCGATGTTATTGTGGTCAACCCATCAGAGCAGTTGTCATGACCTTAAAGTTACGCCTGCGTCAGAAAAGCAAGCAACGACGTCTCACAAGTTGAACTCAAGCCAAATTATCGGCTGTTGATTAATTCGTTCAAACAATCACAGCAGTTGACACGCGCTTGACCATTCGTTAGTAATTACTTCCCCAATTTCCAGAAATTCCCGTCAGCCTGTCAGATCAGTCCTAGAGATCAAATGAGCGAGTAGCGAGACGGGCCCGCGCGAGTGCACGTTACTATGAGCTAGAGGACGTGGGAGTTGGTTGCCGTTTGTGCGGTCGACCCTGGCCGGATGCTGGACGTCGCACGGACTCCTGCTACGAACACCGCTGCAGGGGGCGCGATCTGAAACACGTCATCCACTACTTTGAACATAAGAAGTATCTAAGGTTCCTTTGTTTTTATATACAAGGATTTTCGCCAGTGCTTAGGAGTTTTAACAGACACAAAAATAGCGGATGCGGAAATATTGGCCGTAGGTAAAGTCAAAGACATAAATTGAAAAATACCTGTACAACGTGTAGGTAACTGAATAAAAGTAATAACTGAAAAGGGGTCATTGTACTCATTCATTATGAACAACTTATACTATGGGACCAAACCCGAAAAAAAATCGACTGCCCCATAGATTTGTATAATTTTGTATACGTTAAGTAAAATATAAAGTTAAAAATACCTACAGATTAAGTAGCAAAAATGTTTAAAAGCAGATTATTTTCCTTGCGGGAATCGAACTTGCGAATCTCAACCCGTAACACAGACGTAGAAGCCAAAAAACTTCTAAATTGTGCTAATCAAGCCGACCATAGAAACTACCAAAATAAATTTTCATAAGCCTTGTATTGCGAAAAATACAAAGCACACTTTAGCAGACGAACCTCGACCAATCGATAAACTCATTAGTTAAAATTGTATTATGGGTTCGTGTCAACATGACCCAAATATCGTTCTAGAAATTCACCACTACAGCTAAAGTTTCATTCACATTTGCATACCTACCTACACAACCCTACGTGATTCAAAATTTAGGTAGGTAGGAATGCAGCAGTTTTTCACGTTGAAAGGGCAGCTTGCTTTCAATTAACATTTTACAACGTTAAATGTGTGTGGCGGCCTATCTCCGGCATGCGGACTATGCTAACACAAATTAGTTCGTTGCCTGTCCCGGACGTCAGCAGTAGGTAAAATTTTATGATGTCCGCACACGACCCAGCCTCGTTAAATATGAATCTAATACGGAGGGCTCCCGGTTCTCCTACGCTCTTCATATCATATGTATGGTACGGCTCGTCCAATTATATTTTATGTTTGAAATTGAGCTGAACGTTGTACAATTTTAATGGCTGGGGTTTAAGTAATGAAAAGGAAAAGTATCTAATGAAAAGTCTGTAATTACCTACATCTACTTGAAAAAAATAAGAAATAAACCTATATGGTGTCATGTAAGGTTGTGCGATGATCAAGGGATGGAAATAGCGGACTGAATGGTGTGTTACAATTAATCAAAATTTAAATTTAACGTAGATTTAACGATAAAGCTAGATACAAAATAGGTACAATGAAAGAAAACTACTAGGAAATCATCCAGACAAATGCCGTTATAATTTCAACTCACAAAGCAAAAATACCGCACAAACGTTCAACAATTTGGTACAGAGTCAGACGCCAATGCCTAAACTAGGTCGTAACCTCTACTGACTACTGACTAGTATCATACACAGCTGCAACTAAATATCTATACCTAGAAGCATTGCTAATCCTATTACAGTATTATCCCACACAGACGAGCTCACCACGTAATATTTGTGGGCTTAATTCTCCGGGTGTTCATAACGGAACTTAAATTCCGTCACGAAAACGCTCTGAAATGTGTTTCCGACTTATAGCGACAATAGGATGAAAGCGTCGCCGAGCCAGCCTCCTCTCAGATAAAGATAATGCTACACAGAATAAGAAACAATGGCGTAAGAGGCTCTATTCATCCCCGGTATTGTAACGTCAATTATTTTTAAAACGCTTCATTAATTTCGTCATCTCAACGCTCATCGGGTGATAAGGAAGTTCCTTTCAATTATGTTTTTTAAACAAAAAAGAAAACAAAATGATTTGTGGTTATTATTGTAGCAGTTTTTCCAACGAAAATTGAAAACTCGCGTCGAATATGGCTTTCAATTAAGCTTTTCCAATACCAAACCTAATGGGGTCGGGACTTAAATGCTACAGAATAGACGGAGCGGGTGCAGCTGTCTGATATCAGTAATCTACTTGTGGGATTATTCGAAGCTACTCCACATTATGCGCTCACTAAATATGCAACTATTCTTGGAAACCAACCTGCGGCCATTCGTCATCTTACTAATAACTGTATGTTTCACATTTCGTACTCGAATCATATTAACTACCTATACATACAGTATTCTGACCTGCTGTTTCACAAATCCCAGATATGTCTACACAATAAAATTGATATTTTTTTCATTTGCTACAAAAGTAAACCAAGTGTCATGGTGAAACAGGCCACAATAATCATAACACCACGAAAAAAAGTAAAAACATTGCAAAATTATATATAAAACAGTTACGAAAAGTTGAACAAGGTGCTCGTCTAGACCGACGCGCATAATTATTGTTAAACAAGCGTGAAAAACAAAAGAAACAATGCATAACCTTGTGGGAAGGTGGGGTGCGACGAGAGTGATTAAAACCTCTTGAGACGGGGGCCCTTGGTGACGTCACATGGAATCAGGGTCCCACTGCACCGAGGGTATCACCCAGGCAACGCCGGGCCTACTGGTCAGATGAAATGGGGAAAATTAATCATGCCAAACAAATAAAAACAAATGGAATTGGTAGGTACGGTACATTCAATTCGCTGGAAAGGGCTGATTGAATTGCTGTAAAAAGTGAAAGGTAATTTAGTCAGAACTCGTAGTGTGTTCTAGAAAAGCCTTTGTGTGAGTGCTGGCTGGATTGTGTAGGTAATCGAATCGTGAATGACGTGCGGATTTCCAGTTAAAGTTATTATTCAAATTTTAATCCATACAGTATTTTATGCATGGATTCTCGCTTTGCTTTGTGCAATTATAGGTCGGAATTTAGATCAGGATAAAATAAAAATGTGAAGCTAAAAACAAGGACGCTTTCAAAGCCATTGATGCAATAGTTTTAAACAATACCTGATTCTTATCCATTTTATGTTTGGGAAAATTAAATTCTTGTTCCAATTTGCATATAGAATTTTGAGGTCTTATCCTTGATAGATATTCTGAAGGATGAGAATACGACATACAAGTGAATGACGACTGCTTGCATTGTGCCAGAACGTTTCATGACTGCAGCACATGGTGCAAACTAAACATTGATAGAATACTGAAATAGACTTTCTTACATGTCTTATCCGAGGTAAGGCTAGGCTACAGCTGCTCACCTATGCGGTGCCCGGTGCGGGGAGCCGGGCGGCGAGGACGCGGGCGACAGCGCCGGCGTCGCGGGCGCGGACGCGGCTCGGCGGCGGGAGTACTCC
>NDFZ01005256.1:77697-124041 GCA_002192655.3 Mamestra configurata
GGCTCGGCGGCGGGAGTACTCCGTGCCGCCGACCGCCATGGCCGTGCCGCCGCCCACCGGGTCCGTCACGCGCGTCACGCTCAGCCCTGACGCTGAACGGGTGGGACGAGACGGAGCTGTGGAGTGGGAAACGTTCACATCGGGAAACTCATGTGTTTGTGTCCTGGTGACTGCGACATTCTATTCGCAAAAAAAGTTGAAAAAAGTTGTAGGTAAAACTTCTGAAAGATGTAAAACCGGTGAACAAGAACCTGAAGAAGAGTAACAAAAGTAAAACAAGTTTTTGTTGTGTATCTGTCGTAGCCAACTCAACTTAACCTATCCGTGTCGGGTCCCTACTCTCCCCGTGCCCACTTCAGCTACTTGGCTAAGCAAGGTACTAAACGATGTTGAATGATGGAATGTCATTTAGCCCGCTGATAAATTAAACGGCGCCGTTCAAATAAACGGCTGATTATGTTAGTTAGTTGGCTGCGACATATCCGTAACAAAACGGGATTAATCGTAGCAGGTCTACGGCGTAGCACGGATACATAACATGCTACGCCGCGTAGCTAGTCGAAAAGGAAGGTGCACAACTGCACAAATCTACTCTTATTCTTTGACTTTTTTTAGTTAGTAGCAGTTAGCTATTTTAGCTAGCACGGTATGAGTTTACCAGACAGTCTGTAGTGTAGAATCCACACACAATATTTTGTATTCAGCTCCATGATTATCTTTTCAAACATAAACTGCAGTTACAATTAAACAAGTCACGAACCTCCAGTATAACTATAAAGTCCAGCCGGCGAGGACCTGGGCCGATACCCAGAGACGGTGGACGTGGTGGACAGAGTAGACGGGGACCTCCTCAGCCCTGGGCCTTCCCCGGGCCCTGCGGCAACTGACGGCTTCCTCGGTCGCGGCTGTCGCTTGGACCCTGTTCTGCATACCCCTGATGTGAGAGAAGGCAACACATACTGCTATAGTGGAGTGAATGTGCGGACAATGAAATCGATAAACAGTGCTCGGTGGTTCAACCGTACAACGTTGTTGTGAGTGGTGGTCAGTACCAGGTTTTATAGTGTTTTTAAAAGCGTTGTTTTGCTAGCGAAAATGGTGCTTTACAGGATGACGATACACTTTTAGATTCCTAAAGTTTTTTAATTAAATTCGAACATGCTGATAACTACAGCATTCTGAACAAGTGAAAGTTCTAGAGCGGAGTGTTTATTTTATAACGTTCTCAGAAATCGTCCGTTTGAAGCGAAAGATAGAAATTTCAAAAAATTACTGTGCTTCTTAGTATAAACATCAAACAAACATTCAATCCTATTTGGAAGCATCAAAGATTGGCTTATTCTAACCTTTTTACGGCTCATACAATCTACATACAAACGGTATGAATATGAGATTGAAAGCAAAATCGAATTATGTTGGGGTGTGAGGTACGCTAGAAGTGGGCCGTCTGGCGATTGAATTAAAACTACGTCGGCCCTTACAACACCAAATTGAACTATGTACAAATACGTGAGGGGAATAACGATAGTTTTCTTTTAGAGCACTCTTAAGAGGTCACGGGAGTCAACCGTTTTTTCGCTGAAGATTAACAGCTAAAGTGACATTGATAAATCAACGGTAAGCTCGTTACGGCGCGTCTAAAAATTTCACAAAGAGAATTTTATTTGAAGCTGACATCGCTTTAAGTAGTACATAATCTTCAGGAGAAACCGGTTAATGACCTCTTAATCAATAGGTAAGTAGATTACCTACCTAGTCGGTGTATTTTAGCATGGCAATAGCAGTCATTGACTAGGTTGGAGAGTTACTTATTTATATTGTACGAAAGAAAAAATACGTAATAGTAGTCTGTTACCTAACCTTAGGGACAGGACAATAACCTCTATTGCTAAGCCAATTCATCGCACCAACTAGGTACCTAAAAACAGTATAAAAATGATTACCAGTAGGACACTGCCGGCCCATGGCGCACTTTCCCTCGCAGATAGTGCGCTGGTTCAGCATCGTCTGGTACGAGTCCAGCATGACGCGGCACTCCGACAGGTCTCTGTCAGCTAACGCCAAGGACGGGTAACGCTCCTTCAATCTTCTTCTTTCCTTTAGCAAAATTTATTAATGAGTACCCAACTGATATTATCTTTAGAATTTCTTCGTTGGTCGTGTGGCTAGCGCAACTGCTGAGTGTGGGCCTCGATACCTAGATTCGATACCGGGCAAAACATGACATCGGGTATTTTCATTAAGAATTTCTCTGTAGCGGAGCAGTAAGCAGGTGGTAGTCTTAGAAAACACGTAAAGCCGTAGGTCACGCCTATTTTTTCCTTCAGTTAAAAGTTCTTAGTGAATAGGTACTTTCCTATAGATATTTTAACAGTAGGTATCAGCTACACCGCCAGATTCAAACTGATGTATACTAGACCCCGATTGCATAGTTGGACGCAAATAAGCAATAACATGTAAACGGCACAGCTGCGATTTTGAGACAAAAGTGTCAAGTTTAGTTTAGTTCATAGAACATTTGACACATGAAAAGAAATGGATTTTATCAGAGAACCTCCCAATATTATATTAGGAAATGTTACAATTCAAAACAATGCCATGGTAATAAAAAGTCAACTCGTAACTTTTTGTGGGTTAACATTGATCAGGTATTTGTTGATTACCAGTAATACCCGCAATCATAGCTATCCTAAACAAAAAACTTACAACACTCATCTTGTCGGAGGATCCCGCCTTTTCCATGGAGGCCTTTTTTATAAATACCTACCTGCAAAAGTATATAGAGATGTTTTCCCTGTAATTTGCTCTGGAATGAAATTGCACCAATAAATGACCTCATGACCTCATGCTACCGTTATGTGACCCAATTCGCCATGGAACAGTCATGGGGTGTGTCTAATATGGTTTGTTGCCTTTCCCATTTCCTGTAACGGACTAGTTGTGGCTCGAACTTTGTTCGAATACAAATTCCACCCCCTTTTGGTTCGCTGAATATCGATGGGTGCTTTCTTAGAGCTATTGGATGTTGTAGCTACACCTTCTAAAAACGTTAACACTTAAGTATACGTTTGTCGAACAACGCACCTGACTCGATGATATTTAATATGAACAGATAGGTACATATTGTTTTCGGTCGCCGCTTTACAAATAATAAGTTAATAAATGTAGATTTAAGAAAAATACCTGTTGTGTGTTTGTAGAAGACTTGCGCATAGTAGTTCGCGACTGAGAGCGCTCATTTTAGTTCGCAACTCCTTGGCAAACTAGTTCGCTCTTTTAGTTCACCAGCTCCTAACTCAATGTTTCAAGATGGGAGCTGACTGAGCTAGTGAGCTGAGAGTAAGGCAGATCGTTCGCGCTCTTTGCTGCTGCAGCGCGTTCTTTTGTTTGTAAAGTAGCTATTTTGCCGTTATTTTTTACTTTACTTACATTGTAATTTTATAATTCTAATTTCTATTTTATTAGTTCAATATAGAAAATTGCTTATAATAGTTATAAAATATACTAAATCACGTGTTAATTCAAAATTTGTAAATAGTAGAAGTAAACACACGACTAGTAACTACTACGTAGCTATCAAAAAAAATAATTAAATAAGTGATTTACAAGCAATTTAATAGACCCTATGTAATAACACGTGTGTGACTTTAATCAGACCCAATTTTGACAAATAGGCTCACTATCGATTTGCTTTGGTCACGCGAATCATTAATTAGGGTAACCGTACATAGTTAACTTTTCCAAGAAATATCGTGATGCTTCGAATTCCTTGATTATAGCACTTTATTTTCCACTAATCTAAATACCATTTCAAGAAAGACTTAGGTACGAGTCATACCTACCTAGTTTTAATAACGTAAGGCGAGGATAATATTCGTCGTTATAAGAGTAAAGAGAATATTTTCCAAATTTCTGCGAGTGGTTAAGGGGAGGACTGACACGCGAGCGTGTCACGCAAGGTGGCCGCAATCCCACCGTGTGCCGCTAGCCGACGTATAAATTACTATGATTTACACAAACGTTATCATTGTATGGGTGCGATATTTCGAACAATGTGTTTTGTTTATTTACGGCGCAAGCAGCTAGGACAAAAGCACACGTCTTGACACGAACACAGATCCTGACAGTGAATCACACGTTCGACTATTTTTTGTTTATTTTTTTTTCGGTTAATGTATCAAACTAAAAAGCCGAATAAAGTATTGCAATGGCTAAGTAGGTATTTAGAAATAGGTACCCACTGGCATCTATTATCTGATCGGAAGATACTTCTTTCATTTTCTATAATGGGTAAATATTCTAAACATTTTGCGGATACGTAGTCCATACCTATATTTACTGACCGTAAGTATATCGGAACAGCGGGCGTGTCCATAAGTTGAAATCGTTGATGTATACAAGGATAAAGCTTCCGATTTCACTGGAATCTCTCGTGATAGCTATTGATTTGATTGGACTGAGTGATAGCTTAGCGTTTTATAGCGTGTTGGATGGGACGCGCGCCAAATAGGTGAGTAGGTTCAGCGTATCATCACATCTAGATATCGTATTTATTCCTATTAGCATAGTAACATGAAATCGATGAGAATGTTCCCGATAATGTCATATCTAGTTCATGGAACCCATCTTGATTCCAAAATTCCTTATTAGGCCAGAAATTGCATTGAAATTGACTTTGACATAATTATGTATTCAAACTCCATTGAAATATATTCTAAAGCGACATTGTTATCATTACTGCAGTGATTTAAAATCTGAGCTTGATGAATTTAAAAATATAAACGACACTACTGGTTGCAGCTGCAATCTTGGCCGCAGAAGCTCAATCCGAGGAGCATGCCATGGCTTGTGGCCTGGTGTGATAGCCAGTTGTATGACCAGCCAAACTAGTAGCCGGGTAGAGCACAAGGCCAGGTAGCATTGCCATAGAGTAATGACGGTACACTTGAACAAATACTTTAATATTTATTACTTCTAGTCTTGACCAGAGATCGCTCAAGATAGAGAGCTATGGAAAGAGAACAGGGAACCCGCACAACAAGGGCCTTTGCCCAGTAGTGGGACCTGTGGGACACAAATTAAGCTAGCATAAAAAATAAAGTGATTGCCTTACCTCAACCAGCTTATACGTCTCGAACTCTTGCAGCTGCCTCTGGAAGCCTAGGTTGGGGTTGGCGACGGCCCTTCCCGCGCGCACCACCTTCAGCGCCTCGCGCCACGTCAGCGGCGTCACCGACATGATGTACGCCACCGCCACCGTCACGCTGCGGGACATCCCTGCTAGACTGGAAAGAAAAGCACATTTAAAAGTGCCAGGAATAGATAAACATTTAGGGCTGTCCCAGAGTGAACGAGAAGGCGTGGTGGCGAGCGCGATTAGATCCGGACGTGTTTTTCTCAGGGTAAATAAAATATGATAAGACACTAGAAAGCGAATCCGTTACGTGGCAATCAGTCACCTCACAATCAACACATGTTTTTTCGTTTTACCGTTGATAACGTTTGATATTTCGCGCCCGTTTCTTCTTATCCTGATTGATGCTTTAGGAGGATACAGAAACTAGTGTTTTGTACCTTTGTTTAGCTTTCTAACAAAGAACAAACTAAGTTTTAAGTAAGAACCATTGATCCCTACATCAGTTTGTAAAGGTCCAGGGTTTAATTAGGTGGTAAATGTGAATACAAATAAAACAGGCGCCAAGTACAGAGAATAAAATAAGGATATAAAAAAACTACTATGAAAGAATACCTTTTACAAGTTCATGACAATCAACAGGTTTATTGTCTGCGTTTGAACAAAGCTACAGAAGGTTTGTGAAAACACGGCAACACGATCCACCACAGCTAAAATAATACTCATTCATACTTTTCCCTGACTGAGGAAATGAATCTCAATTATGATATAATAAATCCCCCAACAGGATTGATTCAGCGCCATCGTCTCTTGGATTCCAATAAGCTGTGTGTACGCTCAAGCTTCGCCGGTCGACGGCGCGGCGGTAGATATCGGGGTGTCGTCAACAGCTCTCGATCGAGTTCAAACTGCAAGCGATGCGAGTGACACTTGACCGAGAAAGGTAGGCCCTGTAGATATCGACGACTAAGTAAAAGATAAGGTTCGAGATTCTCAGTTCTGAAGGACTGGAATAAGATTATATTCAGGTAGGTTAGTAGGTCCTACATACACAGGCACACAGTGAATCTTAGGTTACTTTACTAACTAGGGCTGCAAAATGAAAAAAAAGAAGTATTCCAACTCCAATGCGGTTCAATAAGTAGCAATCATAGGAATTTGAGCAAGCACCAATTTAAAATTTTCTGAACTGAGAAATAACTTTAGTGCCTATCAAATAATTATAAAAACATTAACCTCCTTCCAGAGCCGTACTCATTCTGGAGCAATATAGACAGAATAATTTCAAGTGCCGGAGATTCTGAAGCCTTGAAACTTGAAAGCCGAGACACGTTAGCAACAATTGCTGCATTAGCTAGACACAAGACACAAGCTTCTTACAGAAGTTCGCAAGCGTATCTTTTGTGTCATTATATAAATCTGTGTTCATAAAGTATCACAGTCCCGTCATTAACTATCTCTGGCCGCGGGACCACTCCTCCGTAGGTACTCGTAACCAAAGCCGCGGCAAATGATGCGTCATTAAAATCTTTCCTTGTTCCACTTTCTCATAACAACGCTGTTTTCTCAAGACATTTTTGAATCTTCTCGACTAAGGATGGCGGTAAAATAAAAACACTGTTCCGTGGAACCCTAATTGGATAGCTTCCATAAAAATTAAACCGTAGGAAGCGCACAATTTGCTCAAGTGTCATCTAAGGCAGGCTGTATATAGCCGCAGATTTTGGCCTAAATAGTCAGGACCCTACATACCTTTGACCTAAATATAACTCGTCTGTTTTTAAGGCGACTTAATTTTCTAGACAAAGGCTGGCACTGGCAATGGAAATAAAACTACGTTTTTATCGGACAGATTTACTTAATCTATCTGAAGCAAAATTTGGTCCAACAAACTCCAACTGGGGACACGGTTGGCCACGGCAAGGTGTCAAGGTTTTGGCCTAAATACTTAGCCAGAGGGATATTTCAATTTCTCATCATATGTTTTGTAATAATAGCAAGCAGCTTAATTCGAGCGGGATTAAAAATGCTTTACATAAAAGGCGGAACAGATGTCTCGTGTTCTGTCCTTCACTGTGAGATTCATCGTTGCCCCCAGTCTCTTGTTATTTGTGGTCGGCGCAAATGTTTTCTATTTCCATTCTCAATCTGCCAACCATCACGTTCTCATTCACTCCTTTTTCTTTCATATAATGCTTCACACAATACCTACATTATCTTTCATCACATCCATATTTTCTTTGGATTACATGCCTTTAAACGATTCCTGTTCAACTTATCTGTCACTGGCGTCACTTTCAAACTTCTTCCAATTTCCATTAGTTATCCATACACTGTAGTCATTCCAGACATCCATCTCAACATTGTCATCTTTGCTACACGCAACCTTTTTCATAAAAATCCGTGTTAGATCTAGAGAAGCAAGCGACGAGCGATAATTGTGTAATTAAGCGGAACGCGGCGGTACGATTAGCGATGAATCAATGGCGACGTTCAATCGCTCAGCAGGACTGAGTCGCGCGACCTTTCACACGGACCTGACGGGAAGCGGAAATGAATTAAATGGCTCTGTCGGGCGATTAATCAGAACTGACTTTTAACGAACAGTTACTTTTTTGGAACGGTAGTAAGGACAGATAGGTAGGGGCTGGACGTGCGATCTACCGTCTTTTTCAAGAAAAAATAATGACATTTATTGTAACGGATCTTCGTGCCCGGTATATTACTTTAGTGATAATCTGCTCACAGAATCAAGAGGAAAATAAGCTACTTTTCATTCAATTAATCATATCAAATGAAGCTCCGAGATGATTTCACCATGTAGATATGAATTTAATATCGAGCTACTTCAGACAGGGCGACGTTTTCTGAGGGTTTAGTGCGAGTTTTTTAAACGTACTCGATCTCGTCAACGTAATCGTTCGCTTATGAAAAAAAAAGGTTTGCAGTGAGTGTCAAGATGGCACTAATTCAGTTTCAATACAAATTGACGTTTACGCTAACGCGATCGAAAACGTTAAAAACTCGCACTAAGGCTATAATATACCTACCTACAAAAGAGTAGGTATTACTCGCGCGAGTTAACTTGACACCTGGCTCGAATGACGTTTTTATTTAAATTGAACAATTCGATTTCGAGATGAAATAATATTAACGCAACGGTGACAGAGATGCTAACGCGTTTATATTGTTTTCAGCGAGGCAACTCGCACGAGTAGTAGGTAGGTAGGTACATGGTAACTTCTGATGATAATAATAAAAAGATACGTGTCTGTGATTTATAATGGCGCCGCACCCAGCCACTAACTATTAAATGAATGTTTTCATAACGACAGCCCCTAGAGGACAAACGAGGCAGTTCCGAAACTTCAGACATGTTATTATTTATTCAAATGTTTTGGACATGGATGTTTACTTACAAAGCTTGATGTTATGCCAGGTATTTAGTGGACCTGGCGATTATTAATAAGTCATAATACATTATGTATTGTGAAAATAAGTTCGTTCAGGAAAATCTTATTATTAGGTACTGGGTAAACTTAGCTTATGTATCTTATGACATAAACACACACAGTAGTAACTTTTCAGTAAATAACTGGTACCTGAGACTTTCAATTTTCTCTCACAGAATTTACCAACATGTTTTATTTTTGATAGTCTCGCGTTTGATCGCAATCTCACCTGACGGAAAGCCATGACGTGGTCGACGATGGTTCACGCTTGCCTAGACCCTATTCAAGTTTATCCTGAAACTATGGTAATAGTTGATGTGTGAGTAGGCCTTGTTCAGAATCTAATATACCCACTTTGGCTAATGAGGTATCAGATTGCTAATTATCATGTTTGCGAGGCAAATTTGACCAGAGACAAGATAGAGAAAGAAAAAGAAATGGGAAGTATTTATCAAGCAGTGGGACATGGGAAGTGTTGACTACATGAAAAAACCAAATAACAAACAAATAAGAGAACGAGCTTTGTTTTGATTTGTTAGTCTATCATTGATTTATTTTGTTAGCATAGTAGCCGAAAATTGGTAGGCAGTTGTGATGTGCGTGATCGACGACCGAGAATTTGATTTATAAATGGAACCCATTACTGACGACCTTAAAACCGTTCAAGTTAATATTCTATCTACCTTCCTCCAGATGGTCCCATTTCCCAAATGTATCAGTCTTTGGTAGCTTTACGTTTGCTTAGTGAAGTATCAAATCAAAGGAGACTTCTAATCGGCAAAAGTGGCTGTGTGGTCGCAGTCAGATGGACTGAAAGCTTTAAGGGTATTCCAATAGGGGATAAATGACTCGCTTCACTGCAGGCGCCATACATTCAGGAATATTCGGATTTTAGTTTCGTTCCGTTACGATATGCTCAGCCTAATTGATAGCTGAGCAATTTACGTGATAGTAGTCTAAATAGCTCAATGGTGAAGTGTTTCGCCTGCTGTGCGAAGATTCTGATTCCATCAGCAGGGAATTAGCGTAGCTTCTACAGTTATTGTAGTACTTTGCTTACGAATATTTCCTTCCAATCTGAGTTTTTCTTCGTGACGGCTTAGGTATAACAATTACCACTTAGGAAAAGAAATATCCATCATCATTTTCTAAAATTACAAATTTGACAAACGAAGTAGGTACTTGGTCAAATGAATATTTGAGGAATGATATTTTAACATATGAAATATTTGCAAAGTAAAACATTTGCGAAATCTGTATTTTTATCAAATGGTTACCTACTTATAAAGTTATATGTTTGCGAAATAAGATGTTTTGTCAAAATATTAGTTTTATAATGTTATTTTAAAAATGATTATTTGTCATTCGATTTTTGTTAAAAATTTGTGAACCCTTTAGGTTTACTTTAAATAAAAGACTGCAGATAAATTAAGAAGACAACACCCACCAGTTCGTGTTAAAAAGGAAATAGCCTGTGGCCAAGACAGGTGCTTATCGTGCCTGAAAATTAAAATTCGTGGAAGGAAACATCTTTAAACAAAGTAAGTTCTGCGAAGCATCAAATTGAAAGTAGGTATCCATTACAAAGTAACCGACGAATTAATTGCTAACTAATTGGTCAAGCTAGTAAAAAGGTAACATACAAACCTACTTTAGTGAAATAGGTACCATCTAAAATAAAAAATGTTTCCTTTGAAATATTTCGCAGTGCATTACCGCCGAACAGGGAAGGGCACTGGTGACCCTGAACCGTCAGAAGGGTACAATTTATAACATGCTGGGTGGGGAGGAAATTCATATTCTTATTTTTACAGGGATGAAAGAAATCTAGTCCACAAACATCCTTCAACAATAGATTTATACTGTTTCCGATATTTTTCTCTTGGGATTCTTGTAGGTAAGTGGGCCAGTTATTTTATCACATTAATTAAGAAATACGTTGTTTTTCTTGGCCGACTGCTCTCATAATGTAAACTGACGGATGTATAAAAAGGTAAAAGTGATTGTTTTTAACACGCTTTTATTAGCTTCACCTGTATGTATGTATGTATGTAACCAACCCTTTTGAGCTCGATTTTGCCCTACTTTAAACGATCAAACACACCTGTCAAGGATCGATGACAATGCAAAAATTCAATTAAAATATCCGATTATCCTAATTAGATTCGCCAGGATTAATTAATTAAAATTAAAAAATATTCTAACAACGCAAAACATTATCCATAAATACACACTTTTTTATTGTTCACAAAAACACACATATTCTATTTAAATAACCTTTGACAAAAAAAAAAAGTTTAAAAAAACTAAAAAAAACAAGCTTTTATAGAAAAATCCAACTAAAAAACGCTTTTTAACAATAATGTACATTCATTTCTTTTTTAATCAAATTTATTAAATTTTATTTTCTGTTTTTTAGTTGGATTTTTCTATAAAAGCTTGTTTTTTAGTTTTTTTAAACTATTTTTTTTTTTTTGTTTTTGTAAAAGGTGCTAGTACGATTAATCAATCAAAGATTAATGTGGTCCGCCACAGATGGAGTGCTACAGAACGCTAAGTGTACACTGATGTCCCGAAAAAAAAAATATTTTTCTGCGGAATAGGTCACGCACGGTAGCGAAGCCGGGGGAAAAGTTAGTTCCCCCTAGTCATTCGGAAAAAAATAACAATGATAGGTACAGAGGATTGGGAATAGCGGAGAAGAAATAACTGGTCCTTTTATCCGTAATCCATTCGTAAACCTGATTATGTCCAACCCTATTTCGTTTCAGCAGTGGATTTTTACGAGCCGATGTGATCAATATTATCAGTACTCGTTAAGCATTCATGTCAGGTGTCCTACTCACCAATGTATCAGAACGTTGCCGTCCCTCAAGCGGGCGGCGTGTATGAAGTCGTTGCACAGACTGAAGTACTGCGTCAGGTTCTGTTCCGGGGAGTCCGACGCCATTATGCACAGGTAATGCTTGTCCTGTTGGCAAACAAAGAAAAAATCATGAATAAAGAAAAAAAACATCACCACCTCTATTCAATGCAATTAATTCGCAATAAGTGTTGGTACAATTTCGGTCTTAATAATTACAGATCCATAACACTTAGTCACAATAATGTGACATGCAAACATTTGGGTTAATAATTATTAATAGTTACACAATATCCTCCTGTAGTAGGTCTGTCAATATCATCATCATCAGCTGGTCGATTCTGTTAACATGTCGAAGTGAAGGCTTGGGTGAAGTGATCACGAGGCGAGCTTTCAATCCATATTATCAAGATGGAATGACAGCTTACTCCGTGATCACGTGACATCTTGATTTTATGGATTGACAGCTCACCTCGTGATCACCCAAGCCTTCACTTCGACGTTTTTACAGAATTGACCGGCTGGACATCAGCCTACAGCAGTTCACTGATGGACATAGGCCTATTCAGCCGAGTAACCAACCACCCAACGAAGATCGACGCAAGGGTTTTGTTAGCTCACTTAAATTGAATTTTCAGTTTGAATCATTGGTAACTGCTAATAAAGGTTTCAGATTTAAAAAGATAGACAGTAGTAGTATCAAAAGGAAAAAACTGACCAAGTGCGAGTCAGACTCGCGTGCAAAGGGTTCCGAACGAATTTCATTTTTGTTACATGTTATTTTAACACTATAGACTTGTTATAGGTTTTCCTGTATTCTTTAAGTAAAGATAACATACCTGCATTTTTTATATTATTTCAGATTCGGTAGGTTCGGAGATAAGGAGAAAATGGTAATTTTTCGTCAAATTTCTTACATAACTTCAAAACTATTTATTTTAAAATTATGTAAAACAAAAATCTATTTGAAACCCCCACAATAAGCCCTTTCATTTGATTTGTCATACAACCTTTTTTTTAATTTTCCAGTTTGTCCCCAAAAAGTGACCCCCATACTCAACATCTATTTATTTACGTAACGCGTACTAAATTTGAACAGAATCCAACCAAGAGATTTGGAAAAAAAATGTCTGTGACGGACGGACAGACAGACACCCGAGTAATCCTATAAGATATTAAGGACTCCGTTTCTTACAGATGTTTGGAACCCTAACAAGAAAAAAATATCATAAAAATATTTCGTTCATCTTGTTAAAATCTTCAATCCCTCGTGGCTTAACGAAAACTGGCCGCAAAAAATTGCTTAAGAATTTGAACTATTGGTAGGTACAGTACCTACTGTATTTGCGACCACTCCAAATCTTAAACATGAATGCTATTGTCTGACCGGAATAACTTTGATTGTAACTGTAAGTCAAAGGTTCAACAAAGCCATCGAACATTTATATTTAATACAGCATTAAAGTTTGCCAACAATCCATAAATCTGCCGAAACGATCCGTAAACAAGCCTTAAACTGGGGAAACATTAATATAATCTGCTTTACAAACTTACCCCTTGTAAGCCAATCAAAACAGGCGACTGTAGCTTTCGGTTAGTTCATATACATAAATCATTGCGAGGAGTTATTATTTGGTGTTCGGTCGTGTGGTTTCTGGGATTAGATTCGCTCCTTTATTCCTGAAGGATAAAAATCTAAGTCCATCAAATAATTGTCATTGCCATTCAATTATTTTTGCATATTTTTGTATGACCTCATGCTCAGAATAAGCACTCTTTTTTTAAGGTTGACATGCGTCAACGTTAACTCCTGAACACTAATGCCGTAACATTTTCTGCACAAGTGATCAAGCTCCTACTTCTTGTTTCTTTAGGTATTTTTATTGCCAATACGTTGCTCTTTGTTTGTACTCTCGCTGTGATTATAAGAACCTTATGATTGTTTATTATAGATTGTTCATGAAAAGAAAAAGGAAATACTAGTACCTAGAATGATATTCGACGGAATGTTCTGTTCCTCCAGCAATTTTCAATCCAATGTTTTATTCACCGAATTCATTTTATGGAGTGTACCCTAAAATGATCACGCCTTTCTTTAAAACTTTGATTTAAGTTGTGAACAGAGCGCGGACGCGACAAACTTTAGTCAATAAAAGTTAAAACGGATAGTACCGACCATAGAAATGAAAAATTTTACTTAGTTAAGTGTACCGGCTTTTAAGTTCCAAGTTTTTATAGTCGTTTTGTAGTTTTCGGAAAAAAAACTTGGATGCTACGATACAATAGTGTTGCTTTTTAAACTGCTGAGTATAATCAAATAATGTCTAGTTTTCTCACGTTTCGTAAGTATTAAAGCTTTTTCAATATCCTTGGTTACCTTTTATTTTTAATAAGTATTTCATCACAGATCGAATTATTTCCTAATATCTAAACGCAGCAAACATACTCAAAAACTAGCACCTACCTCACTGTTATTGCTAAACATGCCACATTGCAACCTACCAATCAACTGGGTGTGAATTATAATAAAACACAATTGCCACGGAACTTGCACCTAATTCCCCCGGTGCAGTGCGTTCCTACACAAACTTCTAAAGATAAATCCATAAAACACTAGCGGTAACCACCCACAGACCCACTACATCAACTTCATTGGCAGGTAACTTACTCTATTATTCACTGACTATGCTCACTATTGCTCAGTTATTTACTGCAGGCTCATCATATCTCTGCTCAATCTAGCCAGCATCATTCCCCTGGCGAATGAAACTGCGAAACTCCACTTCGGAGTTATAATTCCCCTGGGCGGCATAACGTGGGCAAGCGATGCGATGATGTGATTGTACCATCTAAGTACAATCTGTCCATGATGTTAGTATGCTCGTTGGACAAGTTTTATTACTGTTTGTGATGAGATCATTATCAGACGTGATGGGTTTGTTTTCTAAATAAGTAATAGCTTGTTTGGCTAACTTACTCGTAGTGGTTTCAAATTGTGGGAGGCGTAGGTACTGTCGTGACGTATCAACTGGTTAGAGCCGACTGGATTATGTTCAGAATTTAGGCACAAAGACATCAGACATGTAAGTTTTTCTGCCCTATTGAAGTATCTTTGTGTAGAAATATATGTCTGTAGGTTGCTTTTTTAATGGGTACTTACATGAATTTATTAAAAAGCAATGGTAGGTAGCTGAAAGCAAAACCATTTACGATTGACTAATTGTGCAAGTATAAGAATTCCAACTTGCCTTACTAAATTGTAGGTACATACCAGAATTGAGAAAGAACTTACCTACATAACAAAAGTCCGTATTATTTTAGTACCCACCCGTACGAAAAAGCACATTAGCGAGCTGTCTGAGAAGAAAAACCCAATAAAAATAAAATATTCAGCCGTTTGCTTCGAGAGAGGTCTTTACTCGTCACTTACTGAAATGCGATGAAAAAAGAAATTATAGCGATTTACTGAAGCCTAAACATTATTTACGATCGAGAGAATTTCAGTTGATGTCGTTATTTTTGACATGAACGTTTGATGTATTAAATTAAGAGGTGGTTTTGTCAGTTTCTTATATTTTAAGAAACATAATCTTATTATCACAAATATATATATATTACCTTTTTCTCAGAATTATTAAATATATTATTGTTATAAATGTTTTCTAAACATTCGTGAACCATGCCCTGCGTTAATGCGGATAATCGCAAGTTCGATTCCTACAAATTGTTTTTGTTTTGGTATTTGTTGTCGGTTCTGAGTTCAGTTGACTTTGTGTACCTAAAGATTCACAACATTAAGAGATCAATCGTGTGAATTTACTTGTTTTTTTTTTAGCATCACTCCATTGTTAAAGAAAATCGTGATTTAAATATTCCAGACAAAAATAAATAAAAAGGGAGTCGAATTGTCTACAGCAGTAGGGTGGAGGAATTCCTCCAGTTACATGAGTCTACTTAATGAGACATTTTAATGGTTAAGGTGAAGGTAAATGGTAGAAGTACAGTACACACATTAATATCGGTCAACAGGACCTTATCAAATATACATTATAAGTGGCTTGAATACCACGATTATTACCCCCGTCGGGTCTTGCTTTTAATACACATAGTTTTACACAATAGGCTTAATACGCAGTATGTAGGGGCGGTTTAGAACAGCCCTGCCCCAAACCACTGCTTTACTGTGTAGACACGGACTCCCCGCATGCCTCGCGCTAAATTTTGTACTGGTGTTTAACAGCACGAAAACTTTGATTGCGCGATGCAGGACGCGGTGTTCCAAATTCGAAACTGACAAGGAATAGAATTTTTTATTTTTTGCCAGGATCTGGTTTAACGTTGGAATTGAATTTATTTTCATTTCTTTTCAAATTTTATTATTATTTTGTCAATTAGCACTAGATAAAGGCACGTAGGTATAAAATTATTAATTTCAAATTGTCAAATATTGGTTTCTAGCTCACTTAGTGTTTGGCTTCTATACGTGTTTCTTGTTCTAAACCTAGTTTAGTCTTCTAGGTTTCTTGTTCTAAACCTTGGTGTAGGTCTTTTCAGAGAAACGCATAGAAATTAAATTTCAATGGCAAATAAATACAAAAAATTATATCTTGTAATGACTTCAAAAGGCCGCTTTCAATCCGTTTACAAATAGAGAAAGTGTTCGTCTTAAAAATATCTGAGATAATGTAGATAAGCATTCAAATACCTATAAGAACCTTCATACCTAAATTTTGGCAGACCTCATGTTGCAGACGTGTTTCTACCACATACTCGTAGATATACGGAAAAATATAAATCTACCCACATACTCGCAATACATAAGATACAATTTACAAAATAATTTATTACTTCGTAGACAACTGTCCGTTCGTTTTACTGAAGACATGTTGATTCAATTTTAGGGTTCCGCAGCGACGGAGAACCCTCATAAACTTGTTAGGGTTTGTCCTCAGCTGCACGTGTGCGGAATGTCACAGGTTCCCAGTAACTTATCTCCACAGGTGAAAAAATTGTATGACTGTCCCGAAGAAGAAAACGGTATCTAATTAATTATTAGAAAAGACATTCAGGGACGTACCTATCTACCTATATCATTATGAAAGTAGTTCTTGCTCATCTACCCACTCAATATACCTACTGTACCTAGAACTCATATGATTATCATAATGATATTTTTTGGGACAACTACTAAGTCGTCTATGAAAGTTAGCAATAGTAGATATATGTACCGTGTCTATCAGTGAAATAATTTCGTTACTGGAAATTCCTGAAATTGTTATGTTTTACAAACAGATTGAGAAACAATTTTACATCTTTATAATATTAGTGTAGATACAATGTTTCAAAAATCTTATAGATAGATACATTCTTCAGAAACAGAATTTTAAACCATGATTAATGTTTTTTGGTACTTAGGTACTCGTAGACTTTTAGGGTAAAAATAAGAGATTAAGAATAATCTAAATTTGTTTCAAACTGTTTAAAACTTTTGCTAGTTGCCTTGTTTTTGAGGCTAAGGTAACTAACTATGTGGTGACTGGTCGTCTTGCTGGTCATAGTATTTTTTTATTATTATTGTTGTATTAACGTTAAACTACTGTAAAATATAAGTATTATGTTAGCTCTAGTTCATCACTTGTGGCTCCAGTCACAATCCTATTGTTAGACTATACTATTGCACGTGTTAGCGGGCACACCATTTATGCCCGGAGGCATAATTAGTTTGGTTTACTTGTTAATGCTTGAGTTTGTCTATTTCTGATGGCTTAATGGAGTGTGCTAGCTACCAAGTGTCAATTAATTTCATTTAATTTGATTTACAGTTTGAATATTTTATTTTCTGTGTCATGTATTGTAAAATACTTTGCATACTATTGTATAAATTCAAGTTTTTAAAAGCTTAACAGACAGATGTGTTGCTAGGCAACACTAGGAAGTGGTGACGGGCGGGCGTTTTGGGGGACTGTCTTTATGTAGAACTTTGACGTTCAAAAAGTGCTGGCACTCAGCCTTATTTGAATAAATGACTTTTGAATTTTGTTTTTTTTTTTGAATTTAACAAATCAAGTTTCGTGGAATTCTAGTCGAAATCCAAATTCTTAACATAATTAATCCGTGATACCGACACCCAACCGGTGATAAAAAATTGAGTAAGAACTTATTTGGAAGACCTGGAAAGCTAAACATACCTATAATGTGTTATTTTGAATAATAGGTTGGGTGGACTAGGCGTGTAGGGCGACTGTCTCATAGATGGCGGAACGATCTAGATGTGTTTGAAGGACAAACATGGGCGGAGATAGCACAAAGAAATACTTACGAGTATAAATAGGAAAAAGTGGAGTAAAACACACACTCATAAAAAGTAACACAAATTGTATTTGTACCATGATACAAATCCTGTTATTGAAAAGAAAACCGTGGCACGTGTACAAAAATACAACCCGTAAATCAAAATATAAAATCCGTCATAAATGTCGACTGTAGTCTGGAATTATCGCAAAAATCACGTGGTCCGGACAATTTATAGCCAAGTCCCAGATTGAAATCAAGCATGCAACGATATGACGTCAGGGAAAATGAAAGAGATTGTTATCGTTTTGAAATAACTATTGTTATAGTGCTATTCGAGCTATGTGAGGATTGCGTTTTGATGCCAACATTGCCAACTCCAGTAGAAGTTGAATCGTATCGGGATTAGGAATACATTATTCGTAACCGCTGTCTGATTCGACTGAGTTTGTGAACGGGGAAGCCAATCGTTGAGAATCGTTGAGAAAGAAGCGTTGTGTCACAAAAACTGAATATATATATACCTATTCTGAGTTTGGTCTCCAGCTCTTTGGTCGACATTTAAAAAACAGACAAACAAATAATTGCATGACACAAATAGTCATGCGCGCGTAAACGTCTGTGATTGGCTATCGAAAATTATTCATTCAACTAATCACAGCAAATTACGCGCGTTTTACATATTGCTAGACAAATTTTGCAATAATTTTCGTTCTCAGCCGTATAAGCGTATTTTTTTTTACCATGAAACGAAAAGAAAACAATCGTTTATTATAGGTGGTTTACCAAACCATAGATAAAGAAAGAACTTAGGCATCCAAGCTTTGATTACAAAGATGATGAATTTTGGGCAATTTGTAGTATGTGTTACTAATTGCTCTAAAAATACCTTCAGTTTTCTAGATCGCTATGAAAGAATATACACCAATTAGTCTCATCATCGTTACTACGTAATAAAAGGCTTCACAGAAACTTTTTCAAAGAGCCGATGATTAGTAATTCAATATCGGAAATTTGTTAAAAAGGGTCCACGGATGGAATAAGTTATGAGAGAATCTGTCGAAGAGTTGAATAAGTGATGAGCCTTCGACCAGACCACATCGTGAGGGACGCACGACAATAACAATATAATTCATATTGTATGAGGAACATTACGGAATTTCTCTCTGTGTGGCAGATCATAAAAAACTTGTTTATGAAGTCTGAACAATGTATGAAGCCAGCTTTAGAAGTGGCTGAAATCATATTTTGTGTATCAAAGAATCAGTTTGAAAGTTCAGAAAGGAATTATGTTTGCTGTTTGTCGCCAAAATTAATAGCCGAACGAAATTGGCAAGACCTTCCGAAAATAAACTAGGTATCTATTTACCTATTTATACCTACTACAACGAAAAATAAGCATTCATAAGTAGTCATTTCATGAACCCCAACCACCAACTTAAAAAAAAGGCAGTAGTGTAAAAATTTATAGGTTATGCAAACAATGATGAATGAGTAAAAACTTCGTCTCCAACTCAAGAATCCAATTTCATTTAAAATGCAACAAGTACATGTTAAAGTATCGGCTGTCATGACGTTACATTGGCATTGGTCAGTGCCAGTGTGCTCAGTTAGAAGCATTAATTTGCATACCCAAGCTCTGTCCGCCATTGAATATTCAAAGAGCTCGCTTCGCCTGCGCACCAAATACTCGTGTGGGGAACCCGCTGTTTATTAATGTAACCACTGGAACCAAGTTTTAACGAACGCTTTAATATTACCACAGCTGAACCCTAAAGGTCATGGGAACATGATTCGTTAATAATTATGCGCAATGAGTCGTGAAAATGGTTTACATTGTTGTGTGGGAAAAGTATTGAAATTGTTTTCGATTCGTGGAAGCGATTTGGGTGTTACGGTTACGATAAACGCTGAACGAACCAATCTGAATTCAGGTTGTGGTTAGCAATTGAGATATTTAATATTTTACCACACATTATTCTGTAACATTGATGAACAAAAAGTCTACACACTTTAAAAAGAAATAAGATACGCTTTGCCACTAACACGATTTCAGCGCAGTTTAAAAGCATTAGAAACCGAGTGAAAGTCACCCTTGGCCGGATTTCCCCCCCCTGAGATTGATTACGCTAATGGAACGGCACGCACCTTTTACGAGAGCATCGTACGGAAATGTAAACGTCACCTGTAAAACATTTGTTCAATAAAAATGAGTAAACGACGCTTCAGGGCTGGAGGGCGCCTTCTTCCCTAGCTCTCGACATTGTACATGATCCGCCATTAACGATATTGTTTATGTTTTGCACAGTTAACCCCTGTTAAATTTAAATAATAAAAGATCTTTGAATTGTTTTAAAGCACTGGAACAAGAAAAAATACATAGAATTAAACTAAAAGTTTTTAGCTCATAACTAATCGTTTTCACCCTGCATGATTTATAGGTTTCCCAACCTCTGTATGGAAAAACGGAACCCTTATATACTATCTGTCTGAGTATCCGTCTGTCACAGTCGATTTTCTCTGAATCTACTGGACCGATTCAATTGAAATTTGGGACACATATAACTGTGACCCAAACACGGACGTGGAACAAATAAAATAAAATAAATAAATTTTGAAACTGGGGTCACTTTTGTGGGGGTAAGTTAGAAAATTAAAAAAAGTTTTTCCGGCTGTACCGTGTGACATATCAAATCAAAGGACTTATCGTAACGGTCTATTTTTTTTAAATTTAGATAAATCCATTCCGAAGTTATTGAAAAAAATACAGATAATAGTACCTATCTGTATTTTTTTCAAAATGCTTGCCTCAGTAGTTTCGGAGATTACCGGTAGTCTTTAGAAGTTCATGATTTTAAAGTAACGTGTTAAAAAAATAATATTGCACACGGGTCTGACTCGTACTTGGCCGGTTTTTTTAATCCATTTCTATTCGTACCTAAGGAGCAGGTGTCCTCTATCCGCCATTTTGTAACAAAAACAGAATAAACAAGCCCATCAAATTAATCAAAGTTAAACAGTTTCACAGAATTGAGTTTGTCGAACCGGCAATTTGAGGAACTCAGTTCGCACGTAGTAATTTTCATTAAATCCGTGAAAATTACTGTAATTTTAAAGGGGAAGACGGGTAAAACGAGATTTTATTTTTAATCCTCTTAACAAAAGCTGAAGAAAATTATTTCGAGAAAGGTTTAATTTGGTTAATTTGAAGCTTCCTAACTTTATTCCAAGATTAAAGTGAGGAGTTAAAAGTACCTGTATCAAGAAATGCAATGATGTTTTGAGGCCATGCATGACTGTCAGCTTTCTATATAACTTCCCACTACCTTATTTGCAGATATCTATAATATATACTATATCTATATATATACTAATATAATAAAGCTGAAGAGTTTGTTTGTTTGAACGCGCTAATCTCTGGAACTGACAGTCGGGTGTTTATGATAGCCACATTCATGAGGAAGGCTAAAGGCTATACGGAAACGGGTAAAGATGAGATATGCTCGTACGAAGTCGCGGGCAAAACGCGCCATAAAATCTGAAACCGCTCGTGCCAAGGGTCTGGAATCGTGTTCCAGCTGGTTATAAAGGCCAGTTAGGCAGCTTCTCCTTGTCAAGTACTGGTATTTAGTTGCATCCGAATAGACTGGGAGCCAACCCCAACACAAGTATGTAGTTGGAAACACCGAATAGACTGGGAGCCAACCCCAACACAAGTATGTAGTTGGAAACACCGAATAGACTGGGAGCCAACCCCAACACAAGTATGTAGTTGGAAACACCGAATAGACTGGGAGCCAACCCCAACACAAGTATGTAGTTGGAAACACCGAATAGACTGGGAGCCAACCCCAACACAAGTATGTAGTTGGAAACACCGAATAGACTGGGAGCCAACCCCAACACAAGTATGTAGTTGGAAACACCGAATAGACTGGGAGCCAACCCCAACACAAGTATGTAGTTGGAAACACCGAATAGACTGGGAGCCAACCCCAACACAAGTATGTAGTTGGAAACACCGAATAGACTGGGAGCCAACCCCAACACAAGTATGTAGTTGGAAACACCGAATAGACTGGGAGCCAACCCCAACACAAGTATGTAGTTGGAAACACCGAATAGACTGGGAGCCAACCCCAACACAAGTATGTAGTTGGAAACACCGAATAGACTGGGAGCCAACCCCAACACAAGTATGTAGTTGGAAACACCGAATAGACTGGGAGCCAACCCCAACACAAGTATGTAGTTGGAAACACCGAATAGACTGGGAGCCAACCCCAACACAAGTATGTAGTTGGAAACACCGAATAGACTGGGAGCCAACCCCAACACAAGTATGTAGTTGGAAACACCGAATAGACTGGGAGCCAACCCCAACACAAGTATGTAGTTGGAAACACCGAATAGACTGGGAGCCAACCCCAACACAAGTATGTAGTTGGAAACACCGAATAGACTGGGAGCCAACCCCAACACAAGTATGTAGTTGGAAACACCGAATAGACTGGGAGCCAACCCCAACACAAGTATGTAGTTGGAAACACCGAATAGACTGGGAGCCAACCCCAACACAAGTATGTAGTTGGAAACACCGAATAGACTGGGAGCCAACCCCAACACAAGTATGTAGTTGGAAACACCGAATAGACTGGGAGCCAACCCCAACACAAGTATGTAGTTGGAAACACCGAATAGACTGGGAGCCAACCCCAACACAAGTATGTAGTTGGAAACACCGAATAGACTGGGAGCCAACCCCAACACAAGTATGTAGTTGGAAACACCGAATAGACTGGGAGCCAACCCCAACACAAGTATGTAGTTGGAAACACCGAATAGACTGGGAGCCAACCCCAACACAAGTATGTAGTTGGAAACACCGAATAGACTGGGAGCCAACCCCAACACAAGTATGTAGTTGGAAACACCGAATAGACTGGGAGCCAACCCCAACACAAGTATGTAGTTGGAAACACCGAATAGACTGGGAGCCAACCCCAACACAAGTATGTAGTTGGAAACACCGAATAGACTGGGAGCCAACCCCAACACAAGTATGTAGTTGGAAACAGAGATATTGATTGAAACAAACTAAGTAGGTACTAATAAAACAATGTATCAACATACCCGCTTTATAAAACACTATTATTACAATAATAGAGGCCTTCAGCGCCACGCACTCGTATGCAGCGCTGTTTATTCTGGGCAGGACTGAGGACAAACCCCCTGCTGGCATTGAGCTGGGAAATTGAACCTTATCTCTTTCTACCTAATAAACAGGAGATAGAAGGTCGTTCTAGATACGGATTGCTTTAAAACTGTTTCAAATTGGCCTAGATAATATTGACTTTGTTTTTTCAAACAAGGCGGACAAGATTGTTTTAAATCGATGCCATGGCAACTCATAGATAGACGAACTCACTACAAGCGTGCTTTATGTGCCTTGTTTATCATCTTGGTAACAACTGAACCCAACAAAGGCAAATCTGGACTGGTCAATCTTAGCAATAAAACAAGGTCCTCACTTAATCAATTTTTATTACACCCCGTATCATTGCCAATGTATTCTTAGGTATAGCAAAAAAGCTGTACATAAAATGGCCTCCCTCAATTAACGACCTTTTTACTGCTGAATAAATTCCTGAACACGGTCAATTTGGACGATTATTTACTTATAAACTCAAATGGATTAACCAACCAATGAAAGACTACATTTATGGAACTTCCAAACCAACAATGTACGTTATTGCTTCACATTTTCAATATTCTAAGGACATTGTGAATTTCAATGAAGTTGAATGCAAAACTTAAATCAATGTAGAAAGCGAAAACCTTGCGGAACAGATTTTATGTAAATCAGTCGTTAAAATGGAAAATAAATCGATACTGGTGATTCGATTCTGCACAGAATAAACTTAACTTGAACTATTGCTAGCTTTGTTTTATTTCAAAACCGATATTTACAACTCGTAACAGAATAAACGCAATACCTGAAAAGGGTTTATTGTACTCATCATTACGACATTTTTTACCACGGGACCATCACTGAAAAGGCGAAAAAAAAATCGACAGCACCATACATTTATGTGCACATAACTCGACGAAATAAATGCAGAAGACTCGACAAAGAACAGCTGATTTTTTCTCGAGATTTCGGGTTTGGTCCCATAGTAAAAGTTTTTCATAATGGATTCAACGATCCCTTTGTCAGGTATTGCGTTTACTCTGTTACACGTTGTATATTAGGAAATATTATAAAACCTACAGTAATATTAAAATATTTCGTACTGCTACGCTGATTTAGAGGTCGGAAGCGCTACAGGCGAGCATGAGGTCCTGGGTTTCGATTTCCCTGTGTGTGTGGTTTTTCCACCTGATTTTTTTCAGTATCAGCCCGGAGTCTGGAGTTGTGCCCAGTTAATGGGAATACAATACAGGCATTATGTTATGGTATATAACTATGTGCATATGTATGTGATATGCACCAGCATGTATAAAATATTTGACCGCATCGCTGCCAAAGGGAACAGTGTCCAAAATATTGGCAACATTGCCTCGTTGAAAGTTAGTTAGCTTAGAAAGATTGATTTTTTGGTGAATTAATTCTATGAACACTGCAATCATCTATTCCAAGACAAAGCCACAAACATCTACATCAACTCTACAGATAATTGTTTATTCAGCCCTAAAATAAACTTAAGATTGCCAGCGAATCGCAGGATTAGAGCCGTGGTCATATTACAGGTAAAGTAAATTACAGAGTCGTGGCTCGGCGGAATAATTAACTGTGGCTGTCAGGTATCCCGCCCGACACAGCTTTGCTCTTAGATGCTAGGATCTAAGTGTCGTCGCCAGAACTTTTAGATATCTTGTACGTGAACATTGAGATGGTGATGTCTTTTTTTATGCATACTAACTTTGATGTGGAAGCTTTAGCATAATCGTTGTTTCATTCCAGCGTTTTCGTCTACGGGGAAGTCGGAAACATTTCAAGGAAATGTACTAACAGTACATTAAGTAAGTTATATTAAGTTGTAAGCCCAAATCAAGACAAAATGGTCTAGCGGTGTTGTCAATATTGACTAAAACCTGTTCAACCGTGACGGTGTGCTGGTTTAACATTTATATCGTTAGGAGGAGTAGAATAGGTTTCTTCAACCAAAGGAATGTCAATATTACATGCGTCTGTGTTCCTACCAACTGATAGGTAGTCCATCAGCCTTCAGCCAATAGTAAACAGGCATCTTCTGTGCTTGCTCCTATAATCAGAAAGAAAGAAAGAACACAACACACACAGAAACACACAACATAGGTACAAATAAAAGGAAACATAATTTTAAAACAATTATATTTTGTGCTCCGCGGTTGCGCCAAATAGCAACATACCATCCATACCTACACCTCATTCATCGCCATGACCCAACTTTGCTCTTGGACGCTGGGATCAGTGCCATAGTCAGAACTTTTAGATGCCTCATACGTGAGGACAGAGATGGGTGATGTCTTTGTTTATTATGTATAGGTACTAATTTTGGTGTGGAAGATTGAGCATTAGCGTTATTTTATATTTGCTCTTGCCCACGGTTTTGTCCGTGAGGAAGTCGGAAATTATCCCGCAGGAACGTACAACCGGATTCAAATGTATTTACTGATCCAGGCCATGGTCTAACAGTGTTCCAAATTTTCTTCAAAACTGTGAATCCGTTCAGACGTGATTGACTTACAATGATCCAAATATACAGCCTCACATTTAATATATGAAGTAGGATATTTTAACCAAAACCATGTTCATATTATATGCTTCTGAGTAACTTTCCACCTACAACCTGCCAAGATTTAAAGCAAGAGTGAAAAGACATCTTCTAGGCTTGCTCGTTCTATTAGTGTACAACTCGTTCATTGTCCACGAGTACCACCAGGCGAGATCAAAAGTGGTTCATCACGAACTTCGATCAAGAAACGAAGTAAAAACACTTCCTTCTACAGGTTAAGACTAAGCTCGTATGTATCGTATATAACGTATCAGTCGACCAGTTGTTTTAATTCTATCCAATTAACTATACTCATTGTTATCAAGCTAAATTAATCTATTGCTCATACCATCTCAGTGAAAGAAGCCCTTGGCCCAGTTATTATTATTACGTCCTTTATTTACCTAAGATCCTAAACCAATATTAGGTGTCTAAATACTTTTGCCACAATATTTTTCATCGCACTGTATTACGATAGGTAATATTATTATTCTACCAATATTTACCACAACAGTGAATCTGAAAAACTGTATTCTCATTCGGATATTGTACAAAAATACTGGATGGATTTCAGCTGGGTCTTCACGGACGTATTTCATAACATCCAACAATGGAACAAGTCAAGCAGCGAACCTTCTGAAAAATATTACACTCCAACCATTTTTAACATTGACTTGTTCTGTATAAAACATAATATTTTATATTCTACGGCATTGCAGTTATGTCCTCCGTTAAAAATTACATAAAACTTCTTTGTCACTAAAGTACTTTTTCACGTCAAGGATGAAAAAGCGACAACAAATTGCTTTTTATCTATTTATTGCTACGAATAGCAACGTCTACGGAATTTCGTAGCACTAACTACGGTAATTCGTAGCCTATAATTGTGCCGTGCAACTACGGAACCATACACTGCTCGTGGCCCGACACGCACTTGGCCGGTTTTTTATTTAATATATTACAACATACTTCATATTGTGGGATTAAAATAGTGAGAAAAACTACTAACAAAACATAATCAGACTACTTATACCTACATATGTATAAAACATAATATTTTATATTCTACGGCATTGCAGTTATGTCCTCCGTTAAAAATTACATAAAACTTCTTTGTCACTAAAGTACTTTTTCACGTCAAGGATGAAAAAGCGACAACAAATTGCTTTTTATCTATTTATTGCTACGAATAGCAACGTCTACGGAATTTCGTAGCACTAACTACGGTAATTCGTAGCCTCGTAGCATTTGTCTACGAATATTTGCCTTTTCGTAGGCTGTTACGGGATAATAAAGAGAGTATAGGAAAAAGCACTTTTATGTATACGGTTATGTGGCTACAACGCGTGGTGTTTCTACAAAGTAATAGGTGACCTGTAAAAGGGTCACAATCTAATAATGTCTCACTCCATTTTGTATGCCAAGGGGCATAAAGGTGTCCTTAGTCCTTAACTACTTAAACGTGTTGTTTAATGTTTTTTCAGAAACAAGGTAAGTTATATTCTGCCTTTTAGTGTGAACAGTTATGTACATTTTTTCGGTTTTTATCTTAGACAGTATTATAAATGCGAAAGTGAGCTTGTTCGTTTCGCTTTCACGCCTAAATTATTGAACTGATTTTGATATAATATTGATACGGAGATAGTGGGACCTCTGGAGACGGTAATATGCTACTATTTCGCGAATAAAAAAAATGAAGTGCTCAAAGCTAATAGGTAACATATAAACAGAAAAAACTTCATGAGCAAAAGCAAAAGGGGCAAATAATGTAGAACTGACACCTCAATTTATGCTATTACATCACACATTTACCCACAAAGTGAGGTAAAAATATTACAAAAATCCACTGTAATCCGTATAAAGACGCCTGACGTGAGAAGGGGAGGGTATGAGATCTTATAAGACGTAATTTTTCCTTACATCCCGCGGATAGGGGGGTTTGTCGACTGATACAAATACCCCAGTGAGAGGGGACTCTTTCTATCAATTTTGTTAGTTAAGCTCGAGCGGTTTCTCTTTGACTGCGAGACGGAAATCATGAATCATGTGGTTCTTTATAGATTGTATTATTGCCTGAGCTTTTTATAAGTTTTTTTATATCTGTGTAAATTGTCGATTGTTATTTAAATGTCATGAAATCGATGATTTAAGTTTTGTTTGTCTGTTTTAGTGATTGTGTCAAGTCAGCCCTTAACAGCCTGTTAAGGGCTGATTTTTAATAGTCGGAAGTAATGGCAAATCTATGTACTTAATCAATTGATTCTTTATAAATATTCATAGAAAGAAAGTTAACAGAGTGAAGTTTTCATTATTTTTTAAGAACCTCTTAGCTTGTAGGTAGGTACTGAGAATCTTGCATATTTAAATAAAAAAAAATCGAATATATATAATATAATCCCAATACATAAATAAGCAGTTAGCATACATCAAAATGCCATTCCAAAGATACATTAATGCATCAATATCCTTTAATACCTACTATTTATTTGCAAACAGATTAAATTAATCTTTTAATTAAATCCCTTGCAAGAAAGATTGTCTATCGTTAGTTGTAGAACTACCTACTAATTAAGTGAAGAGTCTATCTAGGCTATGTTAGTGCTTAGTTGGCGATGCTGCAGTAATAAAAACTTCTAGTTAATTAGTACTTAACGGTGCCTTTATAGACTTGCTCCATATACACACCCTCGATCACCGATATGTACACAGATGCTGTTTGGCGAAGATATATAATAATATATGTCGTCGCCGTATCGTAGAGTTGCCACATCATGAAATGTCCACTTCAATCCTAACTTCAATGACTTCCTTTTTATGTCAGCAGGGTTTAAAGGAACCTAACATGAATGGTATGATGGTTTGATCCCATTCGAACCTAACCTATCCGTGTCCGGGTCCCTTGGGTGCTAAGTTTCCTCAAATTGAACCTGAACTAACGTCGGCCATATCATGAAATGGCCAATTCTACGATATGGCCACGACATACATAATTATGTTAGTTATACTTTTAACTTGCTGTGCCCCTGGTTTCTCTTACTTACATGGACTCTATAAACAAAAAAATAAATATAGCCCGAAAATACGGATTTTAGGCGCTGCCAGCTCTGAAAGCGGTTGACGAGATGACCTCAGGCCTTAATGCAAGTTTTTAAACGCTCTCGATCGCGTTAATGTACACGTCAATTTGTACTAACCTGAATAATGGCTACAATCAACCGTCTATAAGACGCTATAGTAGATAATATGATCGGTAACAGATTTGAATTGCTAGTAAGGTGATAATAATTTTATTGAAAACCTCTGTTTTGCCACACAATTGCCATAATCGGACGTTTAGGTTAAAGCGAACGACAAAGTGTAACAACTCGCAAAGTCGAAATAGGTACTCATACGCGGAGCGCGAAGATCGGTTCGAGCTGCCGTATGGCGTAAGTACCTAAAGGAGGTCTGGTAAGCTATGAGGAATGGCCTTGTCCAGCTGTGAAACATTCAAGACTTTCAAGGAACCTTTATGGTTTCGCCATGTCATCTGTCTGTCCGCGGTTTAGCTCAGAGACGCTTAGCACCACTTTTTTTTAAAGTCAAGTGCTAAAAAATAAATCTGGTCATATAATTATAATTTTTAATTTATATAGGTAAAATTAATATAGGTCATATAATTGTGCCGTGCAACTACGGAACCATACATTGCTCGTGGCCCGACACGCACTTGGCCGGTTTTTTATTTAATATATTACAACATACTTCATATTGTGGGATTAAAATAGTGAGAAAAACTACTAACAAAACATAATCAGACTACTTATACCTACATAATAAATGTTCCCACTTCTGGGAATTAAAAGGTGAAGAAAATTGCACTAAGAATACTTGGAAACAATCCAATTAAGAAAAGCTTCTTTAAATTTTGATAACATTCTACAGCGGTGGCTATAAAAATATAGAAAAGTTAGCAGTCTCGTACACACGAAGGAAGGTGTTAGTGTTTATTTTTAACTCAGTTTATACGTAGTCGACCACAATAGCTATTATTACTTTATGCCCCGAGGTGTGCTTAATTCTTAAGAGAATTCCTCTAGAAGTGTAGAGCAATATTCGATGTTATTTTTTCCATAGCTTTATTTGTTTCACAAGCTACAACGCTCTGTATCCGTCTACTGCAGGAAATCCTTATAAATTAATCCTATCGTGAGCAATTTTGTGAGGAGAAGGTCATAAACAATACCCGAAGATAAATTGGGCACTATTACCTATGTTATGGTGAGAGTTTCTATTCTATCTTGCACAACAATTGAGGCAACCTTTATAATTCTCATAGTGGCGGATTTAGAGGAATATATATTTTAAGTCGATATTTGTTTTCAGAATTCAAGATCTTCTTTTTAGCGTGTCTGTGGCAAATACACTTATCAAATTTTATGCTTGACCCAGTACTCAGCAACAGCAACACCGTTCGCTGACGCAGTCATAAGGTCTTCACATGTACAGGTGACAGGGCATGCGGCGCAAGACAAGAAGGTGGGCCATAGACTGCGGAGCGACGCCACACAAACACTGAAGATCGGAGCCATCCGAGAACCTCCACTTGAGGAGGTTATCTTTAGTGCGACCGACCTGGGTTCGAGAATTCGAGATGATTATCCAATTTTGGCACAACAAATTCTGTTCAGATTCTATTGCAACCATTACGCTCTGTTTCCGTAAGGATTTCAAGATTCAAAATGATTGTTGGAACAGACACACGAAATCTTTAATCGCAGGGAGGAAAATTTAAGATACAAATATTCACAATTGAGTTGAGTTCAATACTTTTTAAGGCAAAGTTGGTATGGATTAAAATTATCTCGACTTAAAAAACCAAGTACCGATACAATTCAGCGATAAAACCGGCACTGCATGCACTGTTCCCTTATTATTAGGATTGTGTAAAAGAGCTATGTGTAACTATTTTCGTGTACAATAAAGTATATATATTCAATATATATTTATAATAGTTATATGTAAATAGTTAAACTGGTGAGATAATATTTCAGGACTCATGAGTGAGAGCTCACAGCTACCGACTGGTATACTTGGGTATTATGAATATTTAAAGGCCTAATGACCAAGTAGAAGGCAACCACATCAGGTTATTACAGACAGATACGTGGGAACCGACCACCTGCCCTGCCCATCTGCTGCGAGCCTCATTAAAGGAATCAGCTATAGGTAGCTACAGTAAGTTGCAAAAGTATTGATCCGTTGGTATTTGCAGTGGATTTTTTCTTCGGTTGTCAATTTTGAGCTTGATTTATCTTTGTGGAAGATATTGAAAACGTGTCTTGGCTGTTCGAGGATTAAGAAAAGAATAGTTATCTGAAATATCAAAGAACTGCGAACCAAAGAATCGGGATTTTAAATATGTAGTAAGAAATTGAAGCTCTAAATTGCACCGACACTGACAAATTATTATCAGCCACGTTGCAAAAAGATCGAAATAAAACCCGTAATTCTTCACAGAGTAATATTAAACGGAAAAGGCTTCTGAAAAAATATTTCATAAAATCCGTTTTCCAGAATACAATAATAACATTCGCCTTTTGATTAAACAGCAGCGGTTTGCGGTACAAAATGAATTACATTTGGCTTTGAACGCAATTTAACTGTACACCGTTGGAACTGACAACGTTAATATTATAAACGAACTAATTCTCTCTCACCCTCCCCTCTGTGCATGAAACTTCATAGACTGGGTCAAAATATAAATAATCTATTCGAATTATGAAGGCATCTACCTCCGTATATACGAAAGACTAGAATATAAATCGCTTGAATATCTCATATGAATTGCAGCACTCCACACGCTCCCTTTTTTCTGCCAGCATTTTTATTAGCCAAGAAAATTTACGCTTTGATTGCTCGCAATAAAAGTTAAGCCCTTTGAATGACGTCATTCGAATAAGACCTACCAATAAAAACTTCCATTCTCACTGTATATGGGGTGCAATTATTGTCGAAATAAATCTATGCGGCCACACATTACTGCCCATAAAATAGTAATAGTGCGGGCGAAATGTTTATTCACGTGTTTTCTTTGTAGAAACCAGGTGAGGATTGCCAAAGCTATCGAGGGAGACAAAATAAATGTACTCAGCAGTGTTACGTTTATTTTGACTTCTTTTTTACTGTTTAAAATTTTATTTTTGTTTGTTTTAAAATAAGTTTTGTTTTAGTATAGGTTTTCAATTTTAATTTTATGAGTCCTAATGCCTGAAATAAACGATTACTATTATTTAATTGATGATTTTTTATAAAACGCTAGCTTTTTCCTGTGGTCTATCTCATAAGAATCGCGCATTTTTTCGGACTAAAGTACAAGTAACTTCCAGATATTCTTCCTCTCTCCACCTCTTTATATAATACTTAAGTTTAGATTCATAAAATATGCATCGTTTTAAAGCTTTGTCTGTTAACTTTGTAAATTCCTGTATATCTCAGTCTCTTTTTCACACATCATAGTTTTAAAACGTCATTGTAGGTAAATCATAAACCAAGCTAGAAGCTGCACGTTACAAAATGTGTACAGTGTATACTGTATATCGATCGGAGGTTAAACAACGTTATTGCGGTCAAGTGTTGGATGGGTCACAGTTCTTTACACATTGACACCCTTCCTTCGTCCGAGAACGGGTCAAGCCACTTGTCTTCTACGAGGCCGCTATTCTAACAACAGGTATAAAGTTACTTAGTAGGTAGGTAGGTAAAAAGGAGATACACACTAAGTCTCAAAAGTATTTGGCCAGCTGCATTTTGTAAGACCAAGCTTTGTGAAGCCGTCGCTAAGAAACAAAGATTTTAAATTTAAAACAGTATTGTAACTATGTTTAAGAATTTGAAAGTAAATAATAATTAAAATTACCATGAAGTCGTTTCATTTAGGTACAGACGCCAACACATCAAGGTACAACAATCTGTCAAATTTCTTTAATAGATTTTCAACTTTATCGCCAAAACATTAGGTTTGATTGGGAAAATTTGACAGTTTCGGGTAGCTTGATGTGCTGGCTCTGTACCTATTCAAACTAATACAAAATATACTTTTACTGGTTAGTCAAATGCTTTTGAGTGGTAGTGTAGGTGTGCATAGTTGCATTTTAGTTACGTCTTTTTTCCCGTAGAGGTTGGCAAAGAAGGTAGGTAAGTATTCCCACGATTGAACAGCTGTAGTTTTCCCATGTGATAGGAGGCGAGCTATCCAGTAGAACATGCCTTTTTCTTGGATGGAAAATCATCAAATGACTTCAAACAACGTAGAAATTAAATCATTCCAATAAAAAATGTGTCGATACCTATGACGTTTTGTTTTTTAACTGTAGGCGCGCGTTTGATACTCCACGATGGAGCTTCACTCTCAACTTCAAAACACCCCGCATATCGGTTTCGGTTTTCGAGCTGATTTCATAAGATGGCGTCATTAAAGCTTTTGCTCATCGCATCCTTAGATAAAGTATGACTTACGGAGTGCAGTCTTCTGGCGGCGTCGTGTATAGAGAGGATGTGTGTGATCTTGTACTTGTCCAGCTGTACGGTGTCCTTGGAGTCCCGGTAGTTGCCCACGTACAGACCCGGGAGCACCTGCCGACAAAATACAAAGATACAGTATCCCTATAAGGCATTTTTCTTACTTTAATTTTATCAGGACTGTCATAATTTCACCGTGAAATCTGATGTCTTTTACTGAGTGGCTAGGTAATTCCTGTAATTTTTACAAAACAGATCGACTACACGTATTCCCGATTTTGTTGACCTTTTTACGAATTATCTATGCATAAGGCTGCCTGTCCATCGACGCGAGGCAGCGGAGTGGAGAGCGGGAGTAATACGGAGCGGAGTTGCGGACTCGGGACTGTGTCTGTCCATAGCGAGATTGTGCGGAGCAGAGTTGCGGACTGAGAAAAGCTAGTTAGCGAGTTCACGCGACGAGTAATTTGAGCGGGCGTCCGGGTTTTTTCCGCTTCTTCGCTTCGCTTACCCGCTCCGTTGCCTCGCTCCGCTTCCCAATTTAGTATGAATTTTAAAATCGTTCGCAAATCCCTGTCCACTGAAGCGGAGCTATTGGAGATATTAGCTGTTCAGTTTTGTTAAAAGTATATCTTTATTAGATTCAAACTGCAATGATATAACATCATGGTTACATACTGCAAATCAAATGTACATATGTTCAGTTTGCCAGCCCATATCCATCTATAAAAAATACTGCACTTTTCAATCAGTATATAAAGCAATCTGTCCGCCATCCGCCAGTGTCCATATTTACATATTAAGCCTGGTATTCAATCAATCCTGTTTCATATAAATATACATTTATTTATCAACCGACGTACATATTAATTTTCGAGTTGAATACTAACAACCCTCATCATAATACTTCATACAGTGCCAACATTGACTCTGGTAACAATGATATCTGTACTGTAATCAATCATGAGATGGAACTTTTCGAATCAATCAGAAATAGATTAAACTCATTGTTACATCAATCGAAGTCAATGCCTTTTTCCATGGTAGGAACTGATTACGTGAAAAAACCTCGACGTACCATTTGAATAAATAAAATCAGCTTGAAATGTAGGTACATAAGGTGGCTAAGAAAAAAAGGGGACCCTCTCTTAGTTGTACTTGCTGCAGGACGGTGCATTTTAATTATTTTTATCAAGTTCAGTATCCGCACAGTAAATACAATAGTTAAACAAAATCAGCGAAGACCACATGTGGTTTATGGGTCTGTGGACCGGTTATAGGTAATTAACCCCCAGCCTTAACAGCCTTCTCAGGGATGTGCCCTAATAGGCGTTGCATAGATGTGTTCCGGAGAAGTCTTTTAAGAGGTACATGAACAAAAAACGAGTGGGACTCGCGTGCAAAGGGTTCCGAACGAATATCATATTTGTAGCATGTTATTTTGACACTATAGACTTCTTATAGGTTTTCTTATAATGTAAGGGTAATGGACTTTGCAATTTTTCGGAGCTAAGGGGGGGAATTGTCAATTTATTAATATTATTTCTTGAATAACTTCAAAACTGTTTATTTGAAAATTACAAAAAATATGATATGTCACGTAGCACAGTTTGTAAAACTTTGATTATAAGTTTCTGTTTTGACCCCAAAAACTGTAAATACTCAAAATTAATTTATTTGCGTAATGCATCCGTGTTTGGGTCATAGAAATTCATATGTGTACCAAATTTCCGAATCGGTTCAGTAGATTCGGAGAAAATATACTGTGACAGACGGACAGACAGACACACGAGTGATCCTAGAAAACTATTTTTTGCTGCACGTGAGTTTGCAAAGCTTAAAGAATACAAGTTTTGTTGGACGGCAAATGGTAACATACTGTTGCGGAAAGAAGAGGGAGCCAAACCAATACTGGTCAAATCAGAGCGGATGCTTCGTGATCTAGCGCAATCTAGCCAATGACTACTAAATGTTTGTCAATTATTATTGTGTTTTTATATATGTTTGAAATTGACTTACTCCTACGATATTATAATTTGTATTCATTGCATGTCTAAGATTATTCTCACCATTTATTTTGCTTATGTATTAAGAACTATCCATCACTACACTCATCATTCACATACACAAAACCCTCACTACACGCACGCCTCATCCATAAATCACAGTACACTCACAATCTCGTCTTTCACACACATCATATCCTCCCCGATAACGCCATACCTAACATTTTATACCCACTCCTACCTCATAATTTTTATAATGGACTTTTATACTTTCATAATTTTCATCGACACTGAACGCTTCTATACAGATACTGTACCCGATACAGATACAGTTGCCTTATTTTCCCATATACGGTTAAACTTTTGCACCCCTTTATTTTGAAAGTTATTATCTACTTTCAATGGCTAACCGCATTAATACCCTGGAAAATGAATTGGATGCCTACCAAGTATCAAAATCTTATAAATTACCGTTAGGCGAATGTATAACTAAAATACCGAAGACACAAAGGCACTTATCTATACTTCAACTAAACATTCGCTTAAACAAAAACTTTGACAATTTTGTAGCATTCATACATCTCCTTAAAATCGATTGTGACATCATCATATTGACAGAGTGCTGGCTAAGATCTGCTGTGGTCCCCAATATGAATGGTTATAATGTACATTTCACTAAAAATACAAAAAATCAGAATGATGGGGTGGTTGTGTACACTAAGTCTTCATTGCGCTGCACAGTTTCTGAACCTGACATAGTTGATGCAAACTGTCTTCTTTGCAAAGTCGAAGATAATGTTGGCATCTTAGCCCTATATAGATCACCTTCGCACATCCACATTGATATTTTTTTAAACAGTTTGGATTCCATCTTAAAACCCCTAACAAAATTTAAACATGATGCTTTAGTCGGTGATATTAACATTGATATCAAACCAAACAATAATGACCGTCATTCGTACGAATATCTCACCTTTACTGCCACACATGGTTTACTACCGGCGCACTTATATCCTACAAGAGTAAATAACTGTTTAGATCACATCCTGCTAAAAACCGAACAAGTAGCTACATCCATTGTGATAGACTCACCCATTACAGACCATTTACCTGTGTTCTTGAGTATCAACCTGCATTCTCCTAAGCCCAAGCCCACCTGGACTTCTAAAGTTGTTGACATTTCAAACATCCAAAAAGATATTGAGAGTACTGATTTCTCCCATATCCTTTTTTCTAAAGATGCTAATGAAGCAGCGGACACCTTAACTAAATTATTGACTTTAATTATTGACAAACACACTCGTTTCACCAAAGTCTCGCGAAAGAACCGTAATATCAAGCCCTGGATCACACCTGGCTTACTTCGCTGTATTAAAAATAGAGACAAAATGCACCTAACTTTAAAATCACAAGCAGACAACCCAATCCTCAAAGTAACGTATTCTCGCTATCGCAACTTTTGTAATTCTTTACTACGAAAATTGAAAATAAATTACGAGAAGACAGAATTTGTAAAAAGGAAAAACAATTCCAAAGTAACATGGGATCTCATAAAACTCATAACACATTCAAAATCTACACCCTCACCACTTACAGAACTGCTACAGCTCGAACCTGACGCACTTGCATCAGCAAACAAGGTTAACAATTACTTTGTTAGCCTTGGCAAAGACCTAGCTACAAACATGCAGCAGTGTCAGACTGTGCCAGCTCACTCTTCAGGTTCAAAATCAAATTGTAACTCAATGTGTGTCCTAGAAGCCGACAATTCGGAAGTAGAGCGACTTATAATTAATTTGAAATCAAGTTCTGTAGCTGGAATTGACGGTATTTCTGGACACATATTGAAGTTAACACGCAAAACTTTAGTCCTAACATCTGCAATCTTGCGATATCCACCGGTGTTTTCCCAGACTCTTTCAAAACAGCTCTAGTCCACCCTATTCATAAGGGAGGGGACAGAGACAGTGTCAAGAATTATAGACCCATATCGATCCTACCAACCATCTCGAAGATTCTGGAGAAGATGCTGAATAACCGTTTGCTTAAATACCTTAATGCTTTTAATCTTCTATCCGATAACCAATATGGTTTCAGAGCCGGAATTGCAACAGAGGATGCGGTTATTGCGCTCTCTGAAAAATTGACTCAGCTCATGGACAAGAAGCTGCGGTGTCTTGGTATTTTTCTTGATATTTCGAAAGCTTTTGACACTGTTTCCGCGCCTATTCTTCTGTCAAAACTGGAACGTATGGGTATTCGGGGTCCCGCACTTGATATTTTTTCTAGTTATCTGGATAATCGTTTCCAACATGTTCAATTGAATGAGGTAATAAGCGATAAAGCTAGAATAGAATACGGCGTCCCACAAGGAAGCATTCTAGGCCCAACCTTATTCCTCATCTACATAAATGATTTGTGTTCACTTCCTCTAACAAACTGCTCCATATATACCTACGCTGATGATACAGCCCTACTTTGTCATGGCAATGATTGGAGTGAAACAGAAAAATATGCTCAGATTGCACTGGATGATGTCATGAATTGGTTTGATAATAGTTTGTTGACCTTGAATGCGGAAAAAACTAAATTTGTAACATTTTCCTTAAGTAATAAGACTCAGCCAAATATAACGCCTACTATTAAAGCTCATACCTGTTCAAGAAATGCCCGTTGTTCCTGTCCCTCTCTGACACCCGCATCGTGTATAAAATACTTGGGCGTGCAAATTGACAACCATCTGAACTGGTATAGTCATCTAGATAATCTGGTCACCCGAACGCGCAAACTCGTCTCCATCTTTAAGAAACTCCGTGGTTCAGCTGATTTGGAAACACTTATGATGGTCTATTACTCACTCTGTCAGTCTCTTCTTCTGTATTGTTTGCCAGCTTGGGGTGGCGCCTGCAAAACATACTTTCTGAAATTAGAGAGAGCTCAGAGAGCAGTTCTCAAAGTTATGTTCTGCAGGCCCTATAGATACCCTACATTGGAACTTTTTAGGGAATGCAAGGTTCTGTCGGTGAGAGGGTTGTATGTGTTACAATGTGTATTAAGGAAACATCAACTGCCTCTTAAAGTAAGTACTAAACGTCGCGCAGACATTGTCCTTCCACCAGTTAGACACAATACCTCCTTCGCACGACACCAATTCACCTACCTCAGCTATATTTTATATAATAAAATTAATAAGTTTCTCCATATTCACAATTTAAATTATCACCAATGCAAAAACACAGTGAAGGAATGGCTGATTGAGAAATCGTATGGTGAAACCGAAAACCTGCTCCTCCCACTTTCCTAAGACAGTTGTCCCCTCAATTCAAGTATATCACACCCATACATTCATACACACTCACCACCTTCACAATTACACACACATACCACCACTCACTCCCACTCCAACACCTACAATTTTTAGTTTTATTATTATTATTTTTTTTTCTTCTTTTTATAATATACTTATATAATAATTTTATAGTTATATTGTCCATGTTACTGGAGTACATAGATTTGAATGTTCAACTATGGAATCACTGGTCCCCAAGTCACAGGCTATAAACCTAGTTTGGGAGCCAGAAGATAATACCTTTTTGCACTTTTGATGTTATTACTGTACCTGTAACCTTTGTTAACATATTATTGGTAATAAACTTATTATTATTATTATTATTATTATAAGGGTTACGTTTTTTTACGGATGTTCGGAACCCTAAAATAAGTCATTTTAACCCTACCCCAGTCTTTTAAGCTAACATGTCCATGTCACTCGTATAATTTCCTATAAGTACCAAATAGTTATAAAACATTACTAATCACTTAGCACTAGCCTGCACCTACAATATAATTAGGCGTGACCTCAATAACTAAGTACATACATATTAAATAGCTTTGAATATTTTAAAATTAATGTCCATTAACTATAATTAGTGGAACTAAAAGTTTTCACGACATTTTAGCGAGAACGTCAAGCTATGGAAACAAAGTTATGGGTCCTGTTTTATTTTAGTCAAGGTGGCGAGAAAAGCTCGACTTCTATAAACAGGAATAGTCCAGACTTGAACAAAACGGACGTAATGGAAAGAAGATATGCCTTTGCTGTGACGGAAAGCCAAAAAATACAAATAAACATTTTAATGATAAAAGATATGAACCCAAAAGTAAATACTATATCTCATTTATTTCCAAAATGCTCCAAACATTTTAAATAGTATACTGGCATCTTCTTTCATTCTATTGCTACACTAAAAGTTTTGAAGAACCTATCACAGCCAACTCAAGAACTTAATAATAACTGAAAACTCTTTACTGCCACAGTAAATAAATTCATTACTCCGTGCGTGTTTCACTGAAGCGTCATGAAAACCATAAAACCATAATCAGGACATGGCGTGTCAATGCCTATGTAAGCAATGACGATTCAATGCAATTATACGATAATTGCTATCGGCACTAATCGAAAACAGGCCGGGCGTCGCCATGTAAAGCGACCCTAATAGTCGTCGTGATTATGGGCCCGTTCGTATTAGGGACGAACACGTTAGATGCTAATGTTATAAGGACGCTGTCGAGCCGAAAAAACATTGCAACATTATGTGTCAAAAATGTCAACAATTAATTATCTTGACAGTAAATCCCATAGATTGATGAACGGTTAAACGACGAATATAATTTCACGATTACGGACGCTTTGAAAGAACCTTGTTACGCTCAAAATATCGTCGAATATCACAGGCACTTTTAGTTATATTTTAGAGCCTACACAACAATAAGCTAACAACTTAATGTTGAGAAATGGCACAATATGCTCATTACAACGTAATAATGAATATTCATAGCCTTGTATTACAATAATTCGCAAACTGAACCGCCGATTCGACTAGACTGGCGAGAAATAACTTCGCTGAAATTGAGAAACTTCGTCTTTGATGTAAATCTTATTTTTGGTACAAAAGGTCTCGGCGTGTTAATGTTTCAGGCTCTCAACGGTTTCAGAATGCTGGAATTTGCTTCCCAAATCGTTGAGCGATGCTTTACATGATTTAAAAGGCTTATGTGAAGGAAATATTTCAGGAATTTATGAAATGCTGTAATAAATTCAGCGCATATTTTATTGAACGCAACGACACCACTATATTTAAATATTCTCTGTCTGAACTTATAAACCTAAGAAATAAGTGTACTTAAATAAGGTTATGTATTATTTAAATAAACTGGATTATAAAAATATTATATGCTCATAAATAAGATTACAAACGAAGCCCAGTAAAAGTAGGTTATGCATTTTTGCTTCGTATTTATGAGGTTTCAAAAATCATTGCACATTCGCTGAATATTTAATTCCAATAAAAAACGATGGATTGAGCGGATAATTCCGGTTTCGAAATTCAGTGACAACCACTGTTATTTGGAAAATAAGCGGGCACAGCGGGCTCGCAATCAAATCAGTCAGTTGGTTGAAAATTCCGTTTCTTGCAAAGTATTGGAGCGGCAAATTAATTGGCTCGTAAACTAGAATTTGTGCCAAAATGGCTACACGAGGCACTAGATAATGTTCTAATTTGTGATCGTTTTCGAATGAAAATTGTAATGAAATGTTATTGAATTACACACTGGAGACTGAGGCGGCGAAAAGTTTAATAATATGGCTGAATTATTTTTTACGATTATGTTCGGGGATTGGTGGATAATTTTTGCTCATCATACACTTGAATTCAAAGCTGATATTTTATATAAGTTAATTCAAAGTCTCTAATACTACAGGGCTTTGCGACGTGACCTATCTAATGAATAATAAACTAGATACGTTATAAATGTATAGTGGGGTTACAGGCTTAACGTGAGAAGTTCATAACAATTGAGTTGTGTCCAAGTCTCTTGACTGGTTTGACCTTTATAACCGAGGTTCTATCGGGGGCAGAGGTACTTAAACATTTCCTTCTATATTTAGTGCTAGACCAGATTTGGCAAACGATTTTGCTCATAATGTATCTACCTGTGTGTGCTATCTTGTGATATTATTCACGCCAACTCCAGAATAGTAGCTTCAGTTATCTGCCAGATTGTTTTCTCACAATTTCTGTTTGTGCTTTTTTTATGTACTGGGGGAACGTAGGGTATCTCTGGCGATGGGGTATACTATGATATGCTAATGTCATGGCTCCGTCGTGAGACTGAGAGGGAGCTATACAAGATTAATGTCAATAAATCTTTTTCACAACGGATTCCTGATGGTAATTACTTATACGTCATACTATAGAGCTGAACATTGAAACTGATTTACGAAACAAAGTTTACCAACGCAAAGCACCGTGGCCATAACATAATGTTTCACCCTTGCTGATTTGCGTATTTTTTCCCGTGAATGCAAACTGGCAGAATCTATCTCTTGTATGAAAGCTGAGGCACAAAAGCCGAGAAAACTGTTATTCACAAAATGTTACGGGTGTATGCGCAGATGCGTCGACTTTATGGCGAGGCTCGAGTCAACAAAGCGAACAGGTAGGCAATATGTCTGCCGCATCGCGACTCATAGCCCTCGTGACAGCTGGCTGGCTTTATTAAGTACACAGGAATGCAGGCATGGCAGGGAGGCAAATATCGCGGGTTAGCTTTGTTTTTCTTAGGGATTTATGAAAATATTTGTGGCATTTAAATTTAATCAGTGGTGGGCGAATCCCCGATAATCCCAAAACCAAAACTGGCAGCGAGTTATATTATTATTAATTTTATCTATATTTATATAATTATTCAGCCCAGCAGTTGACGAGGTCGGCTGTAGATGATGATGATGGGTGTAGGCTCCTGGCTAACCTCAACGCTGAACATTCAACATTAATGTACTTAACTGTAATAATGTTTCTGTAATTTCTGAGGTGTTTATAGATACTATAAGCATCATACAATTTTACGGTACCTACAGTAATAATAATAATAATATCTTGGGACAACTCACACATATATATTATGTTTTTTGTACGAGCAAGTACGACTTGATATCTATTATATGGGCAAGGGCATGAGCCTGGAGGCACATCTAGCTACATCTAAATCCCTACAAACTATGACAGCCCTTTGTCCGTCTCATTTATTTCATTAATTTGTTTGAAACACAAACCGACATACCTAAACGCGAAGTTAAAATAAATTAATGATATGAAATTGTAACCAAGTCGGTACCCAGGGCCAGTATTATGACAATAGGTCAAATGATACAATGTGAATTATTTTTATTACTGCTGATAATGTGTCACGAAGGAACACGCTATTTCCCTGTTATATATAACGTTTTAATAATGTATCACTTGCAATAATATAATTATTATTATATATATATTATTATCTACTAACTGACCTATAGAATAGAAAATATAGAATAGGGAATATGCATGAAAAAATATTTACTATCTATACACTTCATATGAAAATATACAAAAATATAATACTAACAGTGAAATTAGAATTAAAATTGATCGAAAAACAAACGAGATATAAAGATTTTAAACAAATACATATATCTGTCTCTCTCGCGAAGACGCCGTTTTCTATGCCAGCTGTATAGGCGACATAGTATTTGACGTCAGAGTTCGTATCGGACTTCTCTTTTTTATCGTCAACCTTGAAGCTTTATAACTTCATCGCTGATGAAGGTATTTATAAAAATATTTCATAATTGTTTACTAGAGCTAATAAGTATTTCATTTTGCTAATAAAAAAATGTTCCCTATTATATTATTAATGGATCGGCGGGAAATAAGCTAAGTTTAATAAATACAAAGAATTAGTTGTCAAAACTTAAAACTAACATTCATCAAAGTTATCGTACGTAGAAGCTAATTTTGCTTTCGTCGGAAATGGTTATGATTACCTACACATACATAACTTTCAGGAACAGCAATTAGCTTAATTAAATACCAAAGGTTTTGATTATGCAAAATGAGTTTTGTTATTTTTTCTCAGTTGTGGGATTGCTACCAAATGTAAGATTTTATGCTGGAATTTACTTATTTAGAATAGGGATCTTGTGGGGCGCTTAGGGACCAAGTTAGGAAGTCATCGTTCTTTGACCTCCCGGAGTGCTTCATACAGCTCCCTTACTTTAGAGTCCCTTAGGGGCACTTGGACCCTCTATAAAGGTATTGGTTGGGAATTTCTAGTTTAAAAACCTCCCAATCTCGAATATTTTTAGATTGTAGCCCACAAAACAACCTTTCAATTTCTGCGGACGGAATTTTGCTGTTTTATGACGTTGCAGGAAAATTGATTCGCAGGAGTACAATGAATACAAAACGAAGGTTCTTGCTTCGCTGTATTTCCTTATTAAATTACAAACACGGGGCAATTTATTTATTTTCTTGGTACTCTTTTTCTTCTCAGTAAAGTCGACAACATTATAATTGGTTTCAGAACTTAACTACGTTTACCTTGGTTTCTGAAGCATATAGGTACCTATTTACACTATTGTGTGTCAAGCAATTTCTCGCAGAAGTCGCAGATAAAACTTGTTCAATTCGCGTGACTGAGCATAGCGTGTGGCACCATATGTCGATGTGACACTCGTTTAAACCAGACGGTCTTATTCACAGTTTTACTAGCTTTCCAACATAAAAGGCACCAAAAATAGAAAACTTTACAGACGAAGTTTTAAATATAAAAATTTAAGATTATTTCCCTTCGGAAAGTTTTGATATAAAATATAGGATGAATCAATCATATATTGGCTTAACGCCAACGTTCGCCGTATTACTGTTGAAAAGCAAAAAAGTAATCGCGTTTTTACCCTCCGTAAGAACTTTTTGTGTTTAGTTTTTTTTTTGTGGCGTGGAAATCCTCGCGGATACCCGAAGACTCAAGCAAAAGAATTAGTGTTTTTGTCCTAAAACCTAAGCCTATGGTTAGGATAAACCATACGATCGCAATTCCTGCACAAGGTACGCCTTATAAAACGTTCCGGGGGAAAAGTCATGTCCGGTTTCTCCAAACGGTCACAACGCACGACAGGGCTCAGTTAACTTTCCTTGAACTACTTGGCAAGGCTTGCACAGGCTGTCTCTCATCCTTACTTACTGGTTCACGGCCAACAAAATGGAAAGCGAGCTTTTTGGGGCAGTGTTACTGTGAGTAAGAATTTATGTTACAGATTTTGGTGTGGCGACTATTTTTTCTTTTCAATGAGACGCAAGCGTCACTCCAGTCTTGCTCGGGGGTTAGTAGATAGCAGCTACAAGTAAAATACTGGTATTTGCCTGCATCCAATTGGACTGAAGCCGACCCCTACACAGTTGGGAAATGACATAGGCAGATTGAAAAGACGTAACCGACAGCAACAGTGATGGTATAAAATTGAACTTACCGTACCGTTAAATTTACCTAAACCGACTGTATTTAATTTAAAAAGTTGGTAAGTGTTCTGTTCCACATCACATGTGCTGAAAACATTCCCTTGCCTTCAATGTTGAACTCCTTTTTTTCTGCGGTTATGCGGAAAGCTTTTTTATTTTAGTTTTGCAATGCGCCAACATTTTGCGGGCGTCGCGAAATGCTTTGAAATTCGTCAAAATAGCGACAGCGTTGAATGTGACGAACATTTTTGAATGAGCCCGTATTTACAAAAAAAAATTACTGACACACTTCACAAACGTTTTCAGTAAACATGAAGATTTTTTTTAAATTGATTTACTGTGTGTTATGGCAAGCGCTAAGCTTTTTCGTTGGTAGGTAAGTTGATATTCGATATTATATTAGAATATAAAATATCAATTTACTTAATAAGAAAAAAAATATAATACAGTTTTTACGATGACCTCTATAACGGCTGCAGAGTACCTAACGCCAGTAGGTACCTATCTACCTACTTATTTTACTCCTTCTTGGTTCCTTGTACCAAGCATCATAGGTTCTCGTGCACTTCAAGGATTTTAATAGTAAATTATGCACCAAGGGGATAAAGCAGTGTCTGTGACATAAGACGTCATATTGATTGGGATTTAAGCTAGCTAGACCAAGTTAAATACAACTTTATCCCTGAGGAGCATACTCTACTTTTCACACCTACTGCGAGAAAATTGTGCTCGTACCATGAAGAGAGGTGGCCATTCACCGTGAGCGACGCTCGTCGGCCTCCACTGCTAGGAGCAGGTCACGCGTCCGAAGCTGTGCCCCCGTCCACCGGCAATAATATTGTACTGTATTTCAATATTTATAACCAACTAGGTTTTGCCCGCGTCTTCGTCCGCGTGGAACAGTTGCTTTGGGCAGCCGTTTTTACTTCTAAGATATTTTTTTTTTTAAACGCTTGAACATACTTATGTTTATTTATTTTTTATCAAGTGGCTAAATACAAAAATTCATGTTTTTATCTCCAATAATGACGTACTCCCATACAAACTTTCATCCCCTCTTTCAACCCCTTTAAACCCATTTCTCGCGACAAAAGGTCGCCTATGTCCTTCTCCAAGGTTTAATTTATCTCCTGTTGATTTCCCATACAAACTTCCAACCCCCTTTTCACCCCTATGAGGCGGATGGGCACTGGCCGGTTCTCCACCCTGGGACCTGGAGGCAAAAGTCCTCGCGTCACTGCACCGGTGGCGCGAGAACGCGCGGGTGCGCGGCGAGCGACACTTGGAGCTGCGTCGGTCGCAGCTGCGCGAGGTCCTGGTGGAGGAATGGCGCGACAGGCTCTCGAGCCTTTCCGCCGGCTTCATCACTATCGAGGCCATCCGGCCGATGCTCGACCTCTGGCTCGAGAGAAGGCATGGTTCCCTGTCGTTTCGTGCGACGCAGGTCCTCTCGGGGCATGGCTGCTTCGGGAGATTCCTGTGTCGCATAGGCAGGGAGCCGGACGCTCGATGCCACCACTGCGTCGACTGTCGGGAGGACACGGCACGGCATACGCTTGCAGAGTGTGCAGCTTGGGAGGAGCCGCGCCGTGCCCTCATCTCTGTTGTAGGCGGTGACCTCTCGCTGCCGGCCGTAGTCCATGCTATGGTCGGCGGTGAGGAGTCCTGGGACGCGGTGGTCTCCTTCTGCGAGACAGTTATCGCGCAGAAGGAGGCTGCGGAAAGGGAGAGGGAGATCACAACCGCTCTCCCTGCCCGCAGCAGGCGCATCGGGCGTCGGAGGAGGGCATACGCTGCCCTCTTCCGGCCCCCCTAACTGGGTCCAGGGGCGGCGGACTTGGGGATGTCCGTCGCCCCCCATTCATCCGGACCCGAGGTGGCGGCGCGTGGTGTTCCCGTGCGCCCCTCTTTGACGTAGCGAGGGGAGTTAAACACCTCACTCCCCTCGCCGACGCGAGGTGGCCCGCAGAGGCGGGCCGGCACCAGCCGGGGATTGCGGA
>NDFZ01005256.1:124209-157555 GCA_002192655.3 Mamestra configurata
CGCCATGCCCTCATCTCTGTGGTAGGCAGTGACCTTTCGCTGCCAGCCGTAGTCCGTTCTATGGTTGGCGGCGAGGAGTCCTGGGACGCGGTGGTCTCCTTCTGTGAAACAGTTATCGTGCAGAAGGAGGCTGCGGAAAGGAGAGGGAAATGTGGGCACATCGGGCGTCGGAGGAGGGCAACTGGGTCCAGGAGCGGGGCGGACTTGGGGATTTCCGTCGCCCTCCATTCATTCATCCGGACCCGAGGTGGCGCAGCGTGCCCGTGCGCCCCTCTTTGACGTCGCGGGGGGAGGCAAACACCTCACTCCCCACGCTGACCCGAGGTGGCCCGCAGAGGCGGGCCGGCACCAGCGGGGATTACGGAAGTCGCATACGTTCCCGCAATCCCCGGCGTAGGTGGGAGATGAATACCGGGGTGGTTTTAGTCAGTAAGAGTCTGACAGACCCCTCGAGGACATCATGAGGAATTCCCCCCGTTAAAAAAAAAATAAAAAAGGTTTGCATAGCATATAATTTGAAGTTTTCGTGCAGGTGGTCTGAAAAAGTTATTTTAATCGTTGATTCAATTATTTGGAACTCTGCAGTATCACTTAAACCTTGCAAATATTTGCTGTCGTTTTCATCGATCGGTGTCTACTTCCTGTAAAGAGCCCCAAACCTTTCGTATTGTCATTTTTGTCGTAAAAAGATACCGAAGTGATAGTATCGTATCTTTTGTGAATTGAAAGTATTCCGTTTACGTAAAAGGTTAAATTTAGCATCGTTTGAGTAAACAGGTGGAAAGATTGGAGTTGTTCCACACCACAATCCCAGCCTAGCAAAACAGCCGTTCCACCCATCCCTTGTTTGTCTGAAGGGAATTACGGTTTTTATGGCGTCCCAGAACAATTATTTGTGTAGTTTGAGTTTGTGTCGGATTTATTTATGCGGAGATTGAATATGCCAACGACAGTTAATTAGGAATTAAGTAGAAAAGATTGACGTGTAATTATTTTTGTAAAACATGAAAAATAATTACCTTATTTCAGTTTTTCTTTTTATATTTCGTAGACCCACAAAGTAGACATTGTTTTTCGATTCGTTTATAAAAGTACCTAGGTACCAATACAGGTAGCAAACCTGTGAGTTATGCATATGAAGAATTTGCATGACAGCAAGATATTGCAACACAGTAGTGAGCAGATATTAAATATGAAATTTATAGGGCCACATGAACAACTTCAAGTGTTGATATACACGCAAGCTTCAAGACTATGAGTGTGAGCACCTATGTACACGCAATGTTGCTGTACCATCTGTCAAAATGATAATTGACGCACTATATTCAGTCATACATAATAAAACTATCTGGAATTTTCCCAGCTATATATGTTGGGTCGTCCAGTCTGGACCGGATACGGCTGAATACCTGTATGGAGCGACTACCTATCTGACCTCCTAAAAACAGTTACTGGGTAACATGCTGTGCCATTGGTATTCCAATATTGCAGTATTGTGCCCAGTTACCTAATCTGTACTTCTTTAAATAGTATAAAATGAAGTCACTTCCGCTGAACAGACAGCTTAGGTCTTCTAAAGTACTTAACGGATTTTAATGCAAAATGCATTAAAATCTTTTAGTTTTCAGCAATAGATAGAGTGCTTCAAGAGGAAGGTTAATATGTATAATTCGTCCCGAAATTCCTACGGGAACGGGAAAAATGCGATACGCGCGTAGGAAGTCGCCGGAAAAGCTACTGTATAATAAACCTGAGAGTAACTCTATACGTCAGTCTGTCTGTTTGTTAACTATTCATTATTTCTTAACGGCTCTGAAATTTTGGCAAAGGGGTAGACCATGTCCTGGAATAGTACATAACATACTTTTCGTCCCGGATGTAAAATTTAGGATAATTTTCGTCTTCGATGCAGGCGAAGCCATTCGCAGTAAGCTAGTAATATTATAATTAAGCCAATAGTACTCAATTGAAGGCTATTACTTAGAAGATTAGGTGACCTTACCTTGTAGACGTCAATAAATTATGACAAGTACCTAATTACTTAAACTGGTACTAAAATTTGTGTTATTTGATTAATTAAGAACGTTCTAGTACCTCTATTTTACTTTTATTACAGTGTCTATGGATCACTTGTTGGGAACAATACAATCTGAACACTGGTGTCAGCTTAATCCAAATCTTGTGAAAACGTAAAATTGTTTGTAGGAGGTAATGCAGGAAATACTGAGATCCTCTATAACATTCAAACACCATCATGATTCCGTTGTGAAAGAGTGATAGTGATATGCGTCTTGTAAAGCTCCATCTCCCTCCCACACCGGATCCGATTATGATTTTTTACACTCATAGAAGCATCACTATTGCTAAGTGCCAAGCTTTCTAACGGAGAAAGACCCGCGGTTCTTGAGGGATGTTGAATTAGTATATCAATAAAATATTTTGCGGTAACAAACTTACAACCAAATAGGTGTATTACACGAATGGTTAATCTGGGGTGGCCTCGTACAGCCGGGGATTGCGGAAGTCGCATACGTTCCCGCGATCCCCGGCGTAGGTGGGAGATGGAACACCGGGGTGGTTTTAGTCAGTAAGAGCCTGACAGACCCCTCCACCCGCCCCAGGGTAGAGGATTTCCATGAGGATTTCCCCCGACATCACAAAAAAAAAAAAAAGGGGTGGCCTAGTAGCCGGGTAGTAGGTTTCATAGATAGCGAGTCGACTAACTAACATGGCAAGTTGCCAGAGTTGCATCTGCAATAGACCTCCAACAAAACATTATAAAGTAGATAGAGTTAATTTTCATTTACTATTTAAGTACCTATCAACCTACTTTCAAAATGCTATTTCTAATTTTAGAAAATTTTAAGTAAGTACTTAAATATCCCCGCTTCAACGCCATATAACATCCGAGCATTCATATAAAAGAGCAACTATTTTACAAAGGTCAAGCTCGAGAGCTGAGATTAAAAAATAAATGTTGTTTAGAAAGTTAATCCTCAACGGACATCCCTGCTTGCTGCTCTGTGCCTACGTCATGAAAACTCGCTTTATCTTAGTTTGTAGTGAATGAAAACCTTCGTCAAAATTCAGTGTTGTAGGCTTAAAAGGTTTGTCCACCTAAGGGTTAATCTCTAGGCAGTATATTTTGTGTTCTATGTTATGGATTAACGCGGCTATGACACTTTCATTACGGGTGATCTTTATCGCAACTAACTGTCTTGTAGTAAATAAACAAGGGTCGCAAATCACGAGTTCATTTTAAATTAGACATAGCGTCTGGTTGTTGGAAGAAACGTATCTTACCTAATATTATAAATGCGGAAGTGAATTTGTATATACGTTTGTACTCTTTCACGCCTAAATCGAACCGATTTTGATTAATTTTCATACAGAGATAGATGGTACCCTAGAGACGGATATAGGCTACTTTTATGCGACCGAAGCCGCGGGAAAAGCTAGTATGTGACGTACACATACGTTGTTCACATGAACGTGTTAAAGTTCATGTGAACAACGTACATATGTGTACCTAAGTACGTCACATATTGGTAGATATAAATCATAAATAATGCAAAGATTGTTTTAGTGTTTAAATGTATTTTATTATTGACATATTATTATTTCCTTCATTCATTGTATATACATATAAATTATTTGATTATTATTTTTTTATTTCCAGTAATTAATTATTTGTTTTTATTATTGGTAAATAATTTGTTATTCTGTATTTTTTGTTAATTTTTAATACCTATATAACTTTTTATTTTTTAAATATCTAATTTATAATAAGATTATGACTCTCTGTACGTGTTGGTTCGTACTGTAAGTGCAGAGAGTAATTAAAGCTAAATAAATAAATATTATGTGCCAAAACGTATTATCACGTCCATCAAAAACTGTATTTATTGGTAAGTTCACGTGTTAATATCTAAATGGCCTTTACCGAAATCTAAGACAGTTAGAAATCAATGTTGTAGCCCCCGGTTTATTGGGCACGCCACAGTTGCGGCGGTAAAGGCTCTTTGAGGAGAGGCGTCACGGCGTCCTCACCTTCCGCCTGACGCAGGTACTTACCGGACACGGCTGTTTCGGGAGGTACCTGTTTCGGATTAAGCGGGAGGACACGCCCGGGTGTCAGCAGTGTGAGGATCGCCCGGAGGACACGGTGGAGCATACGGTGGATGTCTGCCCTGCTTGGGCTGAGCACCGCCGTGTCCTCGTCGAGGCGATCGGCGGCGGCAACCTCTCGCGTCCGGCCCTGGTTGAATCCATGGTCCGGAGCGAGGAGGCTTGGGAAGCGGTCACCTCCTTCTGCGAAGCAGTAATGCTAGCGAAGGAGGAGGCGGGCCGCGCGAGGGAAAGGCAAGGCCTTCGCCCCAACCGCCGCTACAGGAGAAGACGCCCCGGGCGTCGGGAGTCGCAGGGCGATCCCCGGCCACCGTAGGCGCGGGCCTGCGGACGGCGAGCGTTGGGTGGCTCGCTGTCCGATCACCACCAGGCCCGGGTCGATGGCGCGTTGTGTTTCACGCGCGCCTCAAAGAGATGTCAGCATAGAGGACGGGGCCCGCTAGGGCCAGAGCCTGCCAGGGTTGCAGAATTTGTTCGAAAGAGTCACCGCGGCCCTGGAACGCAAAGGGCTTTAGAAGGAACACGGATGGGTTTTAGTCAGTAAGAGTCTGGCACGCCCTTCCGCTCCACCCAGAGCGGAGAAGTCATTTGATGATTTCCCATCCTTAAAAAAAAAGCCCCCGATTTATGAATTAGGAATTTGAAGTCAAATACTTGTCAAACTCTACTTTAGCCCGAAAACTTTTCAAATATCTGGATTACAAGAGAATTTGACACATTCTTAACTCCAAATACTCAGTTCGAAAACCGGCTGTAAATATTTCTTTTCCACTAAACTATAGATACTATATGTTATTAAACTAGTAAATTCTACAGAGATGGTGTGGGGAACGTTTTTCAAACGTTCAGTCTCTTGATGTCTTTACGGATGGTTTACGGTATTGGAAATAGAAAAGCTTTAGAACTCGTATACAGCTATTCTTTACACTCGACCGGGTTACGATCCTAGAGAACGTGTCACCTATGTACTGTCTACGTATACCAGGTACAGTGGAGTCGCTTATACCTTCGCCGGTTTTCAAATTCTTTCCTTTATCAACTCAGGATATAATACTTTTGAAGATACAGCAAAAACAGACTACTGCATGGAAAACTATATTTCATCCCTTGAAAGCAAAGATCGAAACAAAATAAACCTTTCACCCATATATTGAATAATTGCCATCAAACTGAAAACTTCTAAATGAACGGTTTGTCAAGGCATTGAAGATAGAGAAGTTATGATGATAATGAGTCGGAAAAGTGGTAAAAAAAAAAAAAAAACCTTAAGGAGACAGCCACTTTTTACCGCAACTTCACATTTTCATATGAAGTTGCTTACTTAATATTGTCCTCGTCTCGACTTTCCTTTTCCTCATCCTTTGTTCTCGTCTCACTCCTGCGAAGTTTAGATTAAGCAAAAATGTTTGCTTTTAGTATTTTATACGACACTCCTAACTTCCGTAATTGCCTTAACTTTGCTAAGATAACTCAGCCCTGGAGTTTGAAGGCGTGCGCCATCAAAATACCGCAGAACATCGTTTACTTGCCTGTCTTTGTCTATTTTTGTTGGCATTTGTAATCTATTTGTCTACTACTACTAATCTATTTGTCTACTACTACTAACAATTACTTCAAAAAAGTAATTATTTATTGATTTTATTTTGGACAAGTAAGTCGTGTCGTGTCGAATCATAGAATGACACACTTTGGTTTAGTTCTCAGAAACCTGAATACTTTATTTCTTTGTATTTTGGGCATCTTTGGAGGGGGCCATCATTGGGTGAAGGGAAACTTACAATTTAAATCAAAGATAACTAAACAGATAACATACCTACTGGAAAATACGAAAGTTCTATAATACCTAAAATGAGTACTTAATATTGTTTTTTACTTTATTTATTTATTTATAAGTATATTATGAGTGTTATTATTTTCATTCATAAACTTCACATTCTCTTACGAAACATTGTAAGAACACATTGAATAAAAGGCTGAATTCTTAGGTCCAATAGTCCAAATCCCGGGGCAGACAAAACACACAACCGTAATCTACTTTGTCTGGCAGAAAAAATCGCAGTGGCGGGCTGATATTGGAATTATGTCCGACAAATGACGTCTGGCGTTCTCCTTATGACAAGGGACTGTATAGGATCTCACGCTAAATCTTCTGAGATTGAAATTTGGAACAGAGCCGTTGGGTTCGTAAAATGAAATAAATATGATATTATAGGATCTGTCCCATAAAGACAAATATTTTGCCCTAATAAGTATGTTGTTGTACTCGCATTATTGAATATTTTCCTGCACAATTCAAATAATAAAGAAGTCGTGTTTGACATTTTAAAGTCATATAAAATCCTGCTCTGCTGCTAAGATAATCTGTAAGGATCATAACTCGGACGCTCCTACTGAGCGTTTCTGCAAACCCTCTGAGTAAAAAGACAATAATAATATTAGCTTATATATATAGGTACATATATACACATAGGTACCTACATTGTGATTTGATTAATATAAATTAAGCATCATTGAGGCCTTCAAACTATAAAATAGTTATATTACGTATCATAACTTAAATCAATAAATGCAAACATCGCCCGATTACAATAGTAGATACCTACTACTAGTACAAGTAGATACCTACTACTAGTACAAGTAGATACCTACTACTAGTACAAGTAGATACCTACTACTAGTACAGTAAAACAAAGGAATGTGCATTAAACTAAGTTGTGTTTTTGTATCGTAACTTAAAATGAGTGCACATTAGCGCTGTACAGACTTGACCTCCGTTTCAAGATCCCGAATGCATCGATTACCCGCCGTAAGATTAATGCTTTAATACCGGATTCCTTGGCGATTCAACTTCGAACAACGTGTATTTGGGTAAGCCGCGAATAAAGAGCTTTTGGATACTTTAGTAGTTAGGGATTTAGGATGTTTTGGATTCAGATCCCGTTAAGAGGATTCTATACATACTCGTAAATCTAACTAAGTGATCGATATCATTCAGACTTCCGAATCAGTGCAGGTTTACGGGGAAAGCATAGATAGGACGATCGACTAAATTGATCAAAAGTTTTTCTGCTGCTTAGGAAATATCCTTGTCGATTTTATTAGTAGATTTTCGAATTGTTTAAATCCTCACCCTTTTTAACTTGGATGGCAAATTATGATCTACAAAAGAACAAAATAAATAAACTTTTGAAGTCATTCGTTTGTTCGCATATCCAACGCAATAAAAGTGGGAAACTGTAACAAATTGCAAAATTATAATTATTGATTTTCTACAATGCTTCTCTAAGAGCTATTTTATACTTGCCATACATAAATTATAGGATGAACTATGTTTAGGAAGTAGGTTATAGATATTATAAGTACCTACAGTAGGTACATAAAGCGGAAGTAATTCCTCTAACCACCAACAACATTGACCGAACAGTTTGATGACCTGTGAGCCTTCACACCTTATTCAATTCCCTTCATGAAAAGTCGGATTCCTTGGCGATTCAACTTCGAACAACGTGTATTTGGCTAAGCCGCAAATAAAGAGCTGTAGTGACCTACCTTATATAATCTATTAAATATAAATTATGCAATTGTTTCAAATTAAAATGAAAAATAATTTATAAACATATTTACAAAGTAACCTAACAACTAGTATTATATAAATTCAAAAATCTAAATAAAATAATTTAATGTTACTAACATTCAACATACAAACAGATATTTTGCGTTAGTAGATAATTTCTTATCAGCTAACCGGCGTAGCTATGACGCGTCTTTTGTTATAGCGGCCGGCAGGCCTGCTACGTCACACAAACCGGTTGCGCGAGCGAGACGGTACTAACAGTGCGTTGCGCTCGCGCAAGTGCGGACGATGTGAGCTACGCGTAGGCAGTATGTTCACTGAGCCGATACCGACCATTGCTATAAAAATCATAGCTTCGCCGCGCTAAACTATAACTGCACTTTCGCTTGTTTTCGTGCATCTATCATCTAAGCTATATTTCTACCACTCCTTCTTACTCTTCTTAGTGGAACTCTTGTGTGTGAACTGTAACCTGTGTCTGTGCAATAAACTTTCTTTCTTCTTCTTGTGTACTTCGGACTTCACTTTATTTCTTCATCCTACCTACATATCACACACGTCAGCCACCTACATTGGTGACCCCGTTCAGGAGCACGAGGATGACCGAGAACAATGCACGCAGTCAACAAGATGTCGGCGAGTCGGCAGCGGAAACTTTTCGTGTGGGTGTGCGTGTACCGCCATTCCACCCGGAGAAGCCGGGATTATGGTTCCACCAGATGGAAGCGCAGTTCATCCTGGCAAATATCAAGTCGGATGACACCAAGTTCTATTTTGTTACCGGCAACTTGGAAACGCAATATGCTTCGGAGGTCGAAGATATTATCGACCACCCTCCAACCACCGGAAAGTATGAGAAGCTAAAGAGTGAGCTCATAAAGCGACTTTCGGCAACGCGTGAGAAGAAAATCAAGCAACTTCTCATGCATGAAGAGTTGGGCGACCGAAAACCTTCTCAGTTCTACCGCCACCTCCTCAACCTCGCTGGTCCAGGTGTTCCAGAGGAGTTCCTTAGGACCATTTGGACGAGCCGCCTGCCCGCAAGTACACAGGCGATCATAGCTTCCCAGTCCAAGCAGGACCTGGGTGAGCTGGCTGAGCTGGCAGACCGGATCCACGACGTCGTCGGCACCCAGGTGGCATCAACATCTGCCATCACAACAGCTGCAACGTCGAGCACCCCGGGCAACTGCGTGAACTCCGAGATCGCCGCCCTGACTAAGCAGATGGAGAAGCTGGCGGAGAAGGTGGAGCGATTGTCTCGTCCCAGAGGACGATCCCGTAGTCGTACGCGCCAGCGGTCCAACTCCAACAGGTCCCAGTCCAGCTACAGAAGGTTCCCCCAGTGCTGGTATCATCAGAATTTTGGGGACCGGGCTAGGAAGTGCGTGAAGCCGTGCGACTACCATACGTCGGGAAATGTGAGGGGCAATCAGTGATGGCGACCGATGATTGTCCGAGTGCTGGTCGCTTATTTGTCACCGATCAAAGGTCAAAGGTGCAGTTTTTGGTCGACACCGGTAGCGACCTCTGCGTCTACCCTCGGTCGGCATTAACAAGACGACTTGAGAAAACTAATTACCAGTTATGTGCGGCAAACGGGACATCAATAGCTACGTATGGGTTCATAAATTTAACTTTAAACCTAGGGTTGCGCCGCGACTTCGCTTGGCGATTTATTGTAGCCGATGTTACAAAGGCGATAATAGGCGTGGATTTTTTATCGTTTTATGATTTGGTTGTTGATTGCAGGAACCAACGCCTCATCGACAATCATACTACGCTCTCCACCCCGGCGTCACCTGTCCGTCGTTCTGATGTCGTCTCTTCGGTGAAAGTAAGTCTTGGTGATTCCGCATACATACACATACTACAAGAATTTCCAGACATCACTCGCCCACATGGTATACACCGCACTCCAAAACACAATACTGTACATCACATTCGCACTACGTCAGGGCCACCAGTATCGTGTTCACCTCGCAGGTTGGCCCCTGACAAATTAAAAATTGCCAAAGGGGAATTTGAGGCAATGCTGCAGTGTGGCACCTGTCGCCTGTCCGAGTCACCGTGGTCGTCGCCTCTCCACCTAGCACCTAAGAAAGACGATGGTTGGCGTCCCTGTGGCGATTACAGGATGTTGAACGCGCGAACCATCCCTGACCAGTACCCCATCCGGCACATCCAGGACTTCGCTCATAGCCTGTCTGGCTGTACCGTATTTTCCCAAATTGACCTTGTAAAAGCATATAACCAGATTCCTGTTCATCCAGACGATATCCCGAAGACTGCAATCACAACGCCGTTCGGTCTTTTCGAATTCCCTTATATGACGTTCGGGCTACGAAATGCCGGACAGACGTTTCAGCGCTTCGTGGATGAAATGCTCAGGGGTCTGGACTTTACGTACGCCTACTTGGATGACTTTTTGATCTTTTCGAAAGACCAGAAGACCCACGAGCATCACCTGCGCCAGATTTTTTCCAGGCTCCGAGATTACGGTATGGTCATCAACAGTTCTAAGTGCGCCTTTGGAGTGTCTGAGGTAAATTTTTTGGGCTACCACATCTCAGCGAAGGGTACAAGACCATTGCCTACCAAGGTCGAAGCCGTGCAGAATTTCCCAGCGCCTAAGACCGTAAGAGAGCTGCGCAGATTTCTTGGGATGCTGAACTTCTACAGAAGGTTCATTCCAGGTGCAGCTAGTCTCCAAGCACCTCTGAACACTCTGCTCACTGGATCGGTTAAAGGTTCACATCCCGTCAATTTTACATCCGAAGAGTACGAGGCATTCCAGAACTGCAAAAATAGCCTTTGTCAAGCAGCACTGTTGGCTCATCCTGACTGCAACGCTAAGTTGGCGTTGGTCACGGATGCGTCAGACAAAGCCATAGGCGCGGTCTTGCAGCAACTGAATGCGGGGGCTTGGGAGCCTCTTGCCTTCTTTTCGCGAAAGCTGACCTCGGCGCAGGTTAAGTACTCACCTTATGACCGCGAGCTGCTCGCCATTTACGAGAGTGTGAAGTATTTTCGGCATATGCTGGAGGCTCGTGACTTTGTGATTTACACAGACCACAAGCCTCTTACATTCGCCTTCCACACTCGTAAAGAGAATTGTTCCCCACGACGCTTCCGTCACCTGGATCTTATAGCCCAGTTCACAACGGACATCCGGCATATATCTGGAAAGAATAATGTCGTGGCGGATACCCTCTCGCGCGTTGAGGAGATTACTCAACCTGTGCCCGCTGAAAGGATCGCTGCAGCGCAACTGGAAGACCAGGAGCTGAAGCAACTGCTTATCGGGGATAACGCGTTACGCTTACAACAGGTTAGCGTACCAGGATCGCAGACGCAACTATACTGCGACGTCAGCACCCCTACGCCAAGACCTTTTGTGCCCAAGGAGTTGCGCAGGACAATTTTCCTCAGTTTGCACTCCTTGAGTCACCCAGGCACCAAGGCATCAGTTAGAGATTTAGGATGTTTTGGATTCAGATCCCGTTAAGAGGATTCTATACATACTCGTAAATCTAACTAAGTGATCGATATCATTCAGACTTCCGAATCAGTGCAGGTTTACGGGGAAAGCATAGATAGGACGATCGACTAAATTGATCAAAAGTTTTTCTGCTGCTTAGGAAATATCCTTGTCGATTTTATTAGTAGATTTTCGAATTGTTTAAATCCTCACCCTTTTTAACTTGGATGGCAAATTATGATCTACAAAAGAACAAAATAAATAAACTTTTGAAGTCATTCGTTTGTTCGCATATCCAACGCAATAAAAGTGGGAAACAGTGACAAATTGCAAAATTATAATTATTGATTTTCTACAATGCTTCTCTAAGAGCTATTTTATACTTAATATATAGGTACACAATGTAACGTGCCATACATAAATTATAGGATGAACTATGTTTAGGAAGTAGGTTATAGATATTCTATCCTTATAAGTACCTACAGTAGGTACATAAAGCGGAAGTAATTCCCCTAGCCACCAACAACATTGACCGAACAGTTTGATGACCTGTGAGCCTTCACACCTTATTCAATTGCCTTCATGAAAAGTCGTTGAACCGACCCGGAGTTCTCGTATCCAAATACGAATGTACTTAAATAGTTCTTATTGCCCAATAACCATCGATTTACGATCAAAGTTATGGCTTTTGAGTCCATTGCCAATTTTATGAGTTGTCCATGGCAACGTGACTTGTCTATTAAAGTTATGTATGTCAAATGTTATGACCTAAGCTGCCGTGGGATTAGTCCATCAATCTTCTTACAGCGGTATGCTAATTTTGAGACATTGATTCTTGTGAGACAAAGATATTGTTTGATGTCAAATATTATTAGGTATCCTGTAATTTCAGGTTTGGATGAAATTGACATCTTGCGGCTGGTCTCAATAACGTATCTACCTTTAACCAACAGTAGCTCAGTTGACAGTTGGTTAAAGGTAGATAAGTTATTGAGACCGGCCGTTAATCTGTGTCTTTGACTGATAGATTATTTATCGCAGGTTTATTGCAATTTTCTTAGGTACTGAAAAGAGAACTAAGGCTGCCTATCTTTTTAACGGCTGTACCATGTACTTAACCAAATTAAACTTGAATGATCCAAGTTTTTTAACGACAAATTGTGATTATTTGTTACGTCAATTTCGACACTTTTTGTGACCCTTTTATCGGCCTTAACAATCATGTACCTACTTAATTGTATTATTAAACTAAAATGTAACCTTAACAGTAAGTCATAATAATTGTAAATTATTGTTCCGTGGAGTTGGAACTTTACAGACTTAATTAAGTCTAACGACAATAGTTATAATATTATGAGCTTTTTGTTTTGACAAAACCGATGATAGAAACTGTTATAGTTTAATTTATAAGACTATCAAAAGATTGGGAGACTGGCAATGCAGGGATTAACACAAATAATACTTTCTATTCCGGTCTGAATGAAACGGCAAAAGCTCATATAGTTATAAATATGGATACGTCTCCGGCATAGCGAGGCTAAAGAAAATACAGACAAACTGTGTGAGGAATGATATAAAAGAAAAGTGAATTAATGTTAGCGTGACGGTTGACAGGGGAAAATGAAAGAACGAAACGTGTTCCCGACCACAAGTGTCATGGGACGGGGCAGGAAGATGGTATATATGGTGGATAGTGTTACCTTCCACGCAAATATCAACACAAATATGAAGTTAAAAATCTCCCAGAAAAATCACAAAACATTCGACCGGGAGGGGCGGGGGGCGCGGGAGGTGTCGATATGCAGTATAGTTTTAAATAAAGTAAAAATAAAGGTAGGTACAGTACGTCACACTACGGTGCTACAGTTATTATAAATTTACGAGACTTTATAATTTGCTTATTTATAATAATTGTTGGTGTACGATGCAATTAGGTCAGAGTTATTACAAATGATTATTTATAATTATTTTTTTCTTAGTATAAAATAATCAAGGTTATTTAGTGTGTATTTATACCGATTAAAATCAACATGGCTTAGATGGTGTTTATAAAATGTAAGATAGCGTTACAACTTATTCTTTAGTCCATGCTTTTTAAAAAAAATAAAACGTTTACATACATTATTTATTTTTTATCTACTTGTTTATAAATGATAAAATAAATAGGTACTACAACACTACAGTGAAAAAAACATACAGGGCACGAACAATATACCTGCGATATATTTTAAGCTTTCATGCATTGATTAAAATTTGGAAAGAAATATTTCGATTTGTTTTTCAATGATTTTTAAAAGATAAATAAAAATTAATGAAACCGTAAACTAACAATAATTACAAAACTATGCAAAGGAACAGAAGCATACTTGAAGCCACATAATTCGAAATTAAGCTCACAATTTAAAAGTTCTATCATCCCTTCATAAAGCCTCTACGAGCGTAGCCGTAGCCGCGTAGCCTGCATCCCGCTACGGCCCCTACGCGGGCGCTATGAGCTACGAGCCGCTACGAGATGGTTACGTAACTATTGCCGCTTGCACATTCCTCGCACATTTTAATTTTGTAACGCTGTAACTTTGCTAAATAATAAACCAAAAAATTACCTTGTTCATTCCATTTCCCATTTTCGTAAATTACTATCCAAACTATTCAAACCAACAAAATTATTGTCGTCATCTTAACAATACACAACAAGCAACACACAACGTTTTATAAACATGTTTATTCAAAAATCAACGGTGGTATTTTAGCGTCATGTTCTGTCAAACTGTCAACACGTTCGCGTCACTATGACTACATTGTTGACGCCGGTGCGCCACGCGCTATCGATGTTGCCATCTAAGATCAGTTACATAAAAAGTGTAACATGATGGTCGGGTAGCACTGGTTAGTATAGTTGTAACTTTTGTCTTTTATGGTTGTTGTTTTTTTTTGTCGCGGGTTTGTGTTATCGATCGTATTAGTGCGAGTGCGGCGGAATGCGTCGTGCGGGAGACGCGTGCGGCGTGCTCGGCTGGCGGCGCGCCACTGCCGCTGCCTCGCTCGGCGACACTGCGTCTATAAAACCCTGGAGGGACGGCCGCTTGTCGATTCATTTATGTCGATGTCTTCAGTGAGAGTTTTGGTCACGGATTTAGGGCTAAACTGTTTTTGAAGCGAGACTTGTTCCATCGCAAGTTAGATTTGAATATGTTATAATTATACGCTGGCTTTTATGGCTTGAGATTTGTATGAGAGCTTTAAAAATTGAGGCAAAGTTGATAGACACGTTATGATTGGCGGCAAATAAGTATAACATGCTGTCTATCAGATTATAACATGGAAAGTGAAAATGTGAGCTACTGCAAATACAAAACTGAACCCTGATCTACAAACTGGACTACAGAAGAACACGCGCTTCTTTTTCACTCAAACTTGCTCCAGCTTCAAATTTGAGAAACAATAACGAATAAGAATTTATTTACTTAAACTTTATGTACAATAGTGGAAAATGGGCCGACACATTCTCTACCAGTCAACCTTTGGGAATCGAATGATATTAAATTAATATCGCAGCTGTATCGGTAGTCAAGTGCAGATGGGTGCGGAAACTCTCCGGGACACCCGAGCGTCTTGCCATCTGCTACAACTTAACCCACTGTAAAGTTGTAGCAGTGTCACAATAATATAAGCAATTGAAGACGACCTTTTTGCAATGTTGCAATGTTTTTACAATTCCAAGTAAAATCTTAAATTTCTTTGATAATTCCGACTTTCAGTTATAAATATTTTTGTTTAGAATGGTCTTAATCGAAATTGAACCTGTATCTGCTAGCTTTTATTCCATTTCCTTTGCTGAATCAAAAACATTTTCGGTGATCAGGATTATTATTCTACCTAATTATAAGCATATACACATTTTGCGTCATTGAGGAGAAACATCTTGGGAAACTCCTCATTTGAATGAAAGAGTACCTAAGCACCAAAACGTCAAAAGTCACTTAAAACGCAGATGTTCGCCGCCAAGGACCATTAGGAACTAAGTAAAATTAAGAAAAAGTCGGAAAGAACGTTAGGTAAGCTAAACCGAAATAATGAAACCGCGTTTTAAGGTAGTATGGCCGGCCATACACGGGCAGCTTGAAGCGGATCGACTGCTTCAAGCCGTGACTGCGTAGTGAACCGTCTTCTATTTGCAGGCATACATGGACCGCTCGAACAGTTGCGACTGCTCCGAGCGGTCAACTGCCCGGTGAAATTCCATAGTGCGGTCAAGCAGTAATTGCCAGGCATACAGTGACTTCTCGAGCTGTCGACAGGTCTCGAACAGTCATCCCCTCCGCCCGCACTCTTCACCCCACCTCCGCGTCGCGCGCCCCCGCTCGCCTTCCTGACTGGTCTAGCAGTTGACACCGACTGCTGCAGCAGTTATCAATAGCAGCTTCAAGTTGTTGACTATGACTGCTAGACTCGGGCGATCCGTTTGTTTTGATCGCTGGCTAACTGCTCGAGCAGTCCGTGTATGGCCGGCCTTACCTATGTTTAAGTTCCATGTTTTGATTTTTTATATTTATTATAGGTTTGCTCTTGACTCAAGTCTAGGTCTTAGATGACAGAGACAAAGTCGACATTTCGACATTCTATTACCATCAACGCAGCACAGTTCTAGACTTCGGGCTGCTGCTGCGAAACTCCACATGAAATAACCCAAAAGTGGACGGCTGGGCATGAGGTCCCATTTACAATAACTATCGAAGCCCCTAGACCTAAAAGTTCTTCGTTTTGCTAATCGACAAACTCAAGCATACGCTGTTGGATTTTTTACGAGGATTCGTTTGGTTCTTAGTCTCATAGCCTGTGAAGAATGAACCGTCAATCAATCATTGATTATGATAGGCACACTCAAATGATGAAAGGCAGATTATGCACCGAAGGGATAGCGCAGTATCTTATAGAACGGGCATCATATGAATCCCAAATCCATTCTGTTCAATATCTACAATAACGAATTACTTCCTAGGATAGGTTTGCATTACACATAATATAAAAAAAATCTTTTCTTATAAATATTATTTCGTTTATTCATTTTTTAAACTTATTTTTTACATTTTTAAATATTTCTTAAAAAATACAAAAAAAAAACCATTTAATAAATATAAAAAATAGTAGCCCCCCGGTATCGGGAACAAGGTCCAAGCTACCGGCGGTCAGGGCTCCAGAGAGAGGAGCTTCCTAACAATGCGAGCCGTGTCCAGAAGTACTGCTTTCTGAATCAAGTCCTTGATCCAGCTGCCTAACGAGAGCTTCCTGAGGTGTTGGTCGAGGCTCGTAGCTATTAAGCCGTTGGCTGACAAAATAAATATTTTTATTATTATGGTTTTTTTTTCTCAGGTAAGTACCTGCTGGTATTTGCTAGGATCTCACGGGTGTGAACCAAGGTGAAGATCCTAGTTATTATTAAATCAAATTACTCTGCACTGCGGTAAAATTGTTATCCAAATCAAGTTGCAAAAATTTTCTAACTATTTGTATTAGTTATTATTATTAATTTAACGTTCTTCAAAAGCTGACGTAAGCGAAGTGGTGTATACGTGGTTCGCTTGTGTCCGCGACCGTGAATTGTGACCGCGTTCAGACTTCGTTCTGGACATATTCCCTTAAATAGTTTTGCGTTTTTAATGAGGAAGATTGACTCACTAATCTGTTCTGAGAGTGATAAAATAGAGGATGTCACTCATATTTTAGCGGAATGTGCCCGGAACGAGGTTGAAAGGAGTAATTATTTAATAGAAAATAGTTTTGATTCCAATAATGCTGGTAGGTATTTATAATAGTGTTTTGACGGTTGGGGTGCCAAAAACCTATATAAAATTATAAATTTAGGAATAAAACGAAGATAATCTTGTAGAATGTACCTATGAGGGTGGCGTGGTCATACTGATCAAACCCTCTATAAATAAACAAAGATTAAATAAAAATTACTAGGTAATATAAACTTCATACAGCAATAATGCGAAGGTACTTAAATAAAACACTTTATTTGGTAAATATGTAGTTTATTTTGTACTCTAGGAAATAGTCAACAATAGAGGAATGATTACCAACATTAAATAAAGTGAAAGAAAGCTGGGTATGCATTATACCCAGCTTTCTTTGTCTTTTCATATGTATAATAGAACAATAAACATTGAGAAAAGTACCTACAAACTGAAAAAGAATTTAAAACCACCAAAAGTTTGCATGGTATGCTTGAGTCAAAATCTTAGTCTGATACACACGAGGAATGGTTAGAAATTGGGGTGTAAATACCTATAGTAGACGTACCTAGATACTGTTAATTTGCTAAATTCATTTGTAACTGCTTTCTGTGTGTTAGCACTTGTCGTTTTTCATTCTTCCTTATTCTTGGTCCTAGGCTGGGCCACCAAGGCTAAGCCGAACACGATCAACAACGCGCCGGCCCACCATCTCACGGACGAAGCTTCTTCAAACAGCGTTATGCCTATAATACCCTATAAAATAAAACACACATTTAAAGAAACTTAAGAAATTTAAAAGAACATTTAGAGATATTTTTCTAAATTCTCAGTTAGGGAGCTGTCACTTATTTAAGGTAGTAAGGAGTAGGTCGTATATGTATACCTACACAACTGTCGCATATCTAAACTGTGGTTCGTTACTAGGCTATGGCACAGTACTATAAAGGTTACCTAAAATAATCTATACAACGTAATCCATGAAATGTACCGAAAAATGTACCGTTTTTTTATTATTATATTATATTTTTATTTTTATTTATTTTTTATTATTTATATATATTAATAATTGTTGCATTTTTATCCATATTTATACTTTTATTTTATTTGTATATTTCTTTTATATATGCTCCGTGAGTGTATCCGTGGCACCACTGACTGGCCCTATCAGAATACCAGCGCTGCGTTACTTATTTTTTAGATATCGCAGCATAAGCTGAGATAGGGACCATTTTGGCCTTGCACAGATAATTATTTTATTATACTGTTTAGTTATTAATTTTATTTTACTGATTTGTTTGTCTTGTGCGAGTCCCAAATAAACATTTTTTCTTTCTTTCTAAATCCTTGCCACCATTTGTTTTTATCAACTCTCCTCTGCCAGTTAGTTATGCTGGAAGTGATTACTTTAGTATTTATTTATTTCACCTTAGTACTTATTTTCTGTTGTAAACAGGTCAATACCTACTTTTATTTATTTATCTATAAGTACATAACGAGAGAGGAGCACAAAGATGCATAAGGCTATTATTAATATTTCCCTTAGAATTGAAACCTCGTTGGTGACATAGCAGATATTAAATGCGGACTGGAATAAAAACATAAGTTCAAGCCATTTATGAAATAGAAAAAAAATAATGTTACTGGCATTGAGATAGTGTTTGGCATCTAATGGCCAGATGATAGAGAAATATACTTACTAATGTTAGAAGAAATGAGTTTGTACCTTTCTACCTATAAAAAGGTTTTTTTAGAAAAGCTTTTGTTTCTGGATTAATTCGGGCAACAAGGACTAAAACTACGTTCGACAGGTAGGACCTGCAAACATCAAACATTTTATAAAAGATTAAAGACCTGCCTCGGCTCCCGGACCGGATCCGGCTTTTTAAGGAGGGCTATTGGCTGTGACAGCTTTTTCTGATTCACTGAACTTTGAGACAATTGTAACGACATACCCTGGTCACACGTCATATTCAATTACGATGTCGAGAGAACCCCGATGTGTGAGCTCCCAACGAGTCCCAAGCTCCTAGCTCTTTTGGTTAAACAGACTTTTGTTCCGATGTTAATGTTGTGGTTTAAAATTAATTCATAGGAGTGCTATTTTTGGGTTGGAGTGTAGCCTTAGGGGCGCTATGAAGAAATAATTTTAGACCTTAGAAACATTTTCGCCAATTTTTTTTTTTTATTTATTTCTTTTGGACCGTCGGACTACAACAATAACAACAATTTTGGTCCTAAAAAGGATGGTCCTAGGACGCTCCGTTCCCGAGATATGGGCGTTCAATGTTTTTTATGATTTTACAAAAACTATTAATATTTCCAAAAGGCGGCTCAGATAAAAAGTTGTCGGGAAAGAAATTGCTACTTTCATCGAGATGCATGAGACGTGACAAAAGACGTGAAAATTTTTCTAAGTTTTTTGGTTCCTATCGCTAGGGTACTCAAGCTGAAGATCGATCGACACTTATAATTTACGAAGACAATTTTTTTTTCCACTTTTTGCCTGTTCTCTTCATATCGTCCCATGCATCTCGATGAAAGTAGCAATTTCTTATACCTGTTTGTAAAGACGTGGCGACGATAAAATTAACCTTCAGTAGGTAGGTACCTACCTACACCGCACCTTCCTTTAACCTTTTCTGGTGTGAACTATTCCCCCTTATGTTTATAACTGTGGGAATTTGAACGCAGTTTTAAGAAAAATAAAAAGGTGTTAAACGTGTGAAAGACAGAGAGAAAAGCAAAGGGAAGGGAGACGGGAAAAGACAGCATTGTACCATTTACGTGTGCTCAAAATTAAAGTTACCTATAGTTAAACGAGTATGACTTTATCACGGTAAAAATATGTAGGTAGGTACTGTTCCACCCCTAAATCTCACATTATTGTTTAATAATTAGGAGTTAACTTACCGATAGCACATAGCTTGAAGCTGCTGATATGACTGTAGGTGCTGCGGAGTTCGTGGCCGCGTCGAGAGAGCGGAGGTAATGTCTGCAGCCCCAGGTGTTGGCCAGCACCATAGTCACCAGCAAGGCACCCCATATGATGTAACTATCGCCCTGTAGTTTGGGGAGAAGAAGGGACAACAGGTAAGTAAGATATATTGTAATTTTTTTAATTATTCAAAACTTCAGTTTGAGGCCTATTTGAAAATTAGCGTAGGTATTTCCATTTTTGACGGCACGGTTGGCGCGATGGTTGAGCGATTGACTGCTGCGCTGCGTGTCGCTGGTTCGATTCCCGCACGGAACAAATATTTGTAAGGCGTACAGATAGTTGTTCCGGGTCTGGCTGTTTGTGTATGTGAGTTTATGTCTGTAAACGCACCCACGATACAGGAGAAATTCCTAATGTAGGGCAACGATTAAAAAAAAAAAAAAAAATGGTAACTTACTCTATAATTATCTACCTACTTATAATGGAAAAAAAGCCTGAATTATTGCTCGTGGTTTCTGGAGGGGGTAGGTAATGCGGGATAGTGATACCTATTTAGTTAGGGGTACCTACCTATTTAGTTCGTAATTTGGACTAACGATTTTATGGGTACTTAGGTAGGCAAGTATGCTATTAGTTGCTTAGTTAAGCAACATTGCAGTCACATCTGATGTCTCATTCCTGTCATCAGGACCACTTACGGAAGGTAAATGGACTGAACTCACGATAATTATTCACTCGGTCATCAGCCCGTAAAGGTTTACTGATGAATGCACGAGTCATTAATAACAGACCGTCGCCTGCGGAATATTTATTAGCGGGGCACTATCGATCAGGCATTATATGATGCACTGAGATGATGTACCAAGTGACACTAAAACAAGTTAATAGATTTAATATTTGCATGCCATCGCTAAATGGCAGAATGGGTCAATTATAACATCTATTTCTAACACATTTTATGCGAATAAATTATATTATTGTTATGGCAATGTAGGTAACCCGATAAGTAGTGGTGTCGATCAAAATCAAAAGTTGCGTGAAACTTCTAGGTTTTTTTACAGTATTATCCAACACAGGCATCCACTGCTGAGAACAGGCCATTATTTCGTTACCTACCCAACAAAAGTAGGGTTTTGACTAAAAAATCTAATTAGTCCATCAGATAGATTTCCAAAAAATATTGGACACGTATTTTTTCTTTTGTCACGTAAACATAAAATGAAGACGATACAGTAGGTACGTTGAAAACTCGTGTGACATCACTTGCACTTTTTACTGGAAAGTGACGTTACAATGTTATCTTTGATGAGTTTATCTTCGTAATTTTTTATTGATTTGATAAAATAGGTAAAAAATACGTATCCAATATTTTTCGATAATCTAGCTGACGGACTAAATAAATCATATTTTTTAACTTAGGCAACCCTATTGCATATATATATCTAATGAACAATCTTAAAGGAATGGTTAATTAACCAGGTTTAGCGTAATTTCTGTGCTAAGCGACAAGATGCTGCACAATTTGCATATCGCAGATTTTCTTGGTAACCTATTTGAAATCGAAAGCAGTTGACGTTTTGTAGGTAGGTAATTATAGGTAGGTTACTACCTCTAATTCTACCTCTTATTTTAGGAGTGGACAAAATAATAAACCAAAATTACTCTTAGAAACATGTTTATTATAATAGGCAATTAATGCAAAACAACGGACGTAGATCCTGATAGTATTTGTTAATTCTTATCTAGCAACATTTATGCAAACGTAATGATTTAAAATTATTTATTTTATTATATTACTTAGAAGACTCTTCCGCACATATGCTTTTTTATCATAAGTACAATGTTGAACGTGGACACACTATAAGTATCTAAATAAGTAATAATGCGAACAATATAAAGTAACATAAGGTCGTGAATTGCGAAGCAACTTAGTTTTTTTACTGTATTGGTTACGGCTTACAAAACCAGGTATTAAAAAGCAGTTCTCACTAAACATAAAAGTCCTGAACTAAATCGTCTAAAATTGCCTACGAATATCGTTTAGTTGAAATTGCTGAATTGTCTCCTCTTAGTGAAAAGTAAGACGCCGGACCCACACTGGGACTTAGAAGGCGATTTTAGTTTGGAATCAGTAAGCACTTTCGTATGATAAAACCCCACCTGCGTGAAAGACCCTTCACAATCCTATTCACCATTCGACCATATTAATAAATTACGGGTCGACACTCAAGGTCGAGTTGTGTCATTTTTTCTTAATTCTACTCGCAATCCACTCTAAACCTAAATGTAGTCCTTCACCAGTGAGTCCGCAGCACGCTTGTATGTGCCAAGGATGCTGCTTTATCGACGTCAGCTCCAACTGTTCCGAGATCTCCGTGGCCGTCATCGATCCCTTCACGTCTTGTTTGTTCGCGTACACCAGCAAGCACGCTTTACTGAGCTCCTCGTGCTTCAACATCTGATGGAGCTCATCGCGACATAAGCTTAACCGCTGCCGGTCTGTCGAATCCACTACCATTATCACGAACTCACTGTTCGTAAAGTATGTGTTCCACGCTGACCTTAGACTCTGCTGCCCACCCAGGTCCCACATCACAAACCGTAAGCTTTTCCACACCAACTCTTCCACATTAGAGCCTATAGTTGGTCTGGTGTGAACAGTCTCTCCTAGCAGCAGCTGGTATAGGATTGTCGTCTTGCCAGCATTATCCAAACCCACTAGGAGCAGTTTGTGTTCCTCATTACCGAACAAGCTCCATATCTTCGATAGCAGTAAACCCATTCTTGGCAATGTTTGCACCACTCCACTAAAAAATTAAGGAGATAAAGTCCGTCAGTTCTAAAAATAGTTTAATTATTAAACATCTAAAGGAAGTATTTTGCAAGTAATCTAGATGTATAACTTCATGAAAACAGCTTCGTGTTCTGCTTATCTCCAATCCACTAACTAACGAGATAACAATTCTTGTTATGTAGCGCCATCTAGCGTTATTTACAGCAAATAAAACTATTTGTTCTCTCTTTCTAAAATTGAATGAATTCACCGTAAAATGTAGTACACATGCAGAGGTAGGTACCTGCCTACCATTACCAAAACAAAACACTAAATATTATAATAAACTATCAAAATTTGTTTCCGTATGGTACCTGTTCGATACACGTAATTTAAGCACCTAATCTTATCGCACTTTCACTAAAGAATAAAAATAATTATAAACTTACTACGATTCTGGCTGTTCCTGATAACTTTCCCAATGTACTACCAGCTGATGCCCATATACCGGCTAAAAATGCTTCATAAAACATGATTTCGCTATAAAAACATTTAACAAAACAATTGACGACATTTAGGTTATGAATAAAGAATCGATTTTATTCATAAAAAAACTGCAACACTCCCTTTTACGAAGAAAACTTACTAGCTTTGGTGTGTTAAGTTCTTTTGAAAATCACGTTATATGCTTTGTCTGAAAACTATAGAAGTTTTTTCTTTATCTTGAAAGTGAAACCTGTTTTAATTTTTGTAATTAAATTTTATGTAAAATAAAAATTAAGGGGCTTTTTAAAAACCCGAGTAAATTTTTGTGCATGTAACGGAGTGTTCAGCAGGTATATTTTATCTGTGATCAAATTTTATCAAATGTCATGTTGACCGTGCTCTTGATAATTCAACTTTCGACGGTGGTTATATTTCAGCTCTGTAATTTGTTATAAACGTTAAATTCAGTCGCCCAGTAATTCAGTTTTCGTTTATCCGTGACGTGTGAACATCGTTTAATCGAGTCTTCAAAAAGTCTTTAATTGAAGTATTCTATTGTTTTTTATTTAATAAAAACTATTCTATTGTGTTGTATGTTGGTGATGTTGTAAAGCCATCGCGTTTTTTATTTTCGTAACTTCGCAAATCGCAGCTAAAAGTAAAAAAAAATGGAAAACGTAAAATCTGGTGATAACGTGCTAATTATTTGGAACAACGATAATCAGAACAGCATCAGTAGTTTGGTGGAAGAAATAAAAGCAGTCATTGAAAATGGATCAGTTGTTCTGGAAAACTCGGAAATGATTACCGAATGTAAGTGATTGTTCTTCTATTTTTATTATGTGCTTTGAAATTTCATGCCCAACCAAAATGTTAAATCAATATTATTCATCTGCTGTCAAAATGCTCTGAATTATCATTAACATTTTATTTTAAACAAGTATTCTTGTTCATTTTAGCATCCCGGCCTGCATCATCATATGATGCTGTGTTATCAAACTGGTTAGCCCCACACACTGTTAAACACACAGATAGTATCTTGGCAATTATTGTGAAACTCCTCAAGCCCAGTGGAAAACTAATTCTCAAAGATGCAGCAGACCTGACTAGCACACTCAAATTAAATGGATTTGTTAATGTCACAAAATCTACGGATAATTTATATTTAGCTGAAAAGCCTAAATTTGAGGTAGGTGTCACCATATAATATGTTAAATCATTCCTTCATAGTTTGAAAAGACCATGTATTTATTTAAGTCAGGACACGTGTTCAACAACAACATTGTTGACACTTAAGCAATTGAAATCAGTTAAACATTGATAGTTTGGTCTTCATTGAACTGTTGAAAGTTCTACTAACAGTTTGTATGTTACATCACAGTTTAAAGTAGTGTAGTAGTATCAGTTGAGAGCTGATGCCCATTGTGAAATGACAATACAATGACCCCAATTTAGTGGGTCTTCAATTTTTGATGCACGCACTTAGTCATGGAGTTGCGGAAACCAGCCCGATTTACATACATTGATGCACTTGTTGGAACTGGAGCAGTAGCGCAAACTAGAAATGAATGATTTGTTTTAATCATGAATTTGTATTTCCAGGTCGGTTCTAAAGCATCTCTAAAGCTGAATGGGAAGCCAACAGTATGGAAGCTAGAAGACACAGTTGAAGAGGCATGGACGGGGGCCAATGATGACGACATCATTGATGACAACCAGCTTCTAGATGAAAATGATCTGAAGAAACCAGACCAGAGCTCATTGAGAGGTATATTTTGAACCTCTAAAATGTTTCACAAAAATTATTTTATCAGCCCCAAATGAATTTATTTAAACTTTATGTACAAAAGTGGTTCATGGGCGGACTTAATGCATCAAGGCATTCTCTACCAGTCATTTATAGTCTTAAGATAGAAATGGCCTTATATTCAATAGAAAAATAATGAAACCGCCATCAAATTATACCTTGCAACAGTAAGAACATCAATTATTCAACATAAAATAATAAGTTTGATGATAAGGAAACACTTATCAGTTGTTGTCCACATAGCGCGTTATCGTGATAACAAAACAACGCCGTGAGTCGAGGTTTCGTGTTCCAAGCCCGCATTCATTGGCTCAGGCACAGCTCAGCTTAGAATGACTTTGTTGAGGTTTTGTGTTGCGAGCTCCGACTATTCCCAATGACGCAGCTCATTCACGCAAGGTCAATGGCTTTGTAGGTACAAGTAAAGTTGTAGAACAGGTTTATTTTTGTGTGTGTTAAGGTACGTTTTCACGTAAAATGCACACAATGAACTTAAAATAAAGCAAGAGGACCTATATTTCGAAGACTGGCACAGATGTTCTTGACTGTGCACTATGATGATAATTTATTTACATAAGTGCATGTACCTACCTATAAATTAATAATGTAATTATTTTATGTACAAATTAGAATTAGTCCATGAAACTTTTTGACGCGAAAGGGGCTAGATTAAAATAATTTCAATACTTAATACTTTTATTGCATTCCACGTGTATTCTTAGGTGGTAAAATAATAAATAGGTTCATATGGACCCTGTCGGGCACAGCAAGATAAGTATCTAGGTTAGGAGAGAGGAAGCATTTTATGATATATTATTTCTGTGCTTGTCTAACAGCTATAATTTTTATTTAAATGGTTTCAGTTTGTGCAACAACTGGTAAACGGAAAGCGTGCGCAGACTGTTCATGTGGTCTTGCTGAGGAACTCAAGGGAGAGGTTAAGGATACTCCGAAATCATCCTGTGGAAGCGTAAGTATTTCTGAAGATTAAAATTTTTATTTACTAACTTATTTTGCATGAGTAATTAGAATTTAGGAGTCGGAACGTTGCATCGGGCTTGCATCTACTTTGCTGTTCGAATAAATGAGTTAAATTGACCCATTTCTTCTTAGCTTGTTGATGGTAAATATAGTTTTTAAATATTATGTTTGGCCTAGTGTTTACCTACAGTAAAACCGCTCGCGGAAGCCTCATGCTTACATGTATATTTCATCGAGTTATCGGAGAGCCTTCCAGGCTTCCACCTAGGCACGCGATTACCGTTTCCGACCTGGAAAACTCTTCATAGACTCCGCACTCAGTTCGGTCACAGTAAAGACAACCTCCACAGGTGGAGCTTCTCGGATGGCTCTGATCTTCAGTGTTCGTATGGCGTCTCTCTACGGTCCAAGGTTCACCTTTCGTCTTGCGCCTCTACGTTGTTGGTATAAGCGACGTTAATATAATATACTGCTTAACCATACCCTTTCTTACTACGGGAAGTAATGAGTCATTCTCGGGACATTCATGCGTGACGGCTAATTAGTCAGAACCCCTAAACTTCTAAAAAGTTGACCCCAATCGCGGGAAAAAACAATTGTGATTTGGTTTCATTTATTTTTCCTCACAGTAATTCCCAATTAATGTTCTGTATGAAAAATACATCTCTAGACAACATTAGTATTGAGGCAACAGGCAAAACATATTGTTAAATAATTCCGGCGATGAAAGCTGAAGTGGGTTTCGTAATCCAAATGCCAGTTTCCTTTAGGGTAATGCCCTACAACGCTATTATTGTGATGCAGATCACCGACTCACAGATTTAGCTCGGAAAATCCAAAACATTGAGTGAGTACGTGAGTCGAAGCATACGGACTTAAACTGTATTTGAACTAACTGTTAACGCGTTTCTGAGTCATACAGGGAAGATTATGAAGTTATTAACATTATTAGTCATCAATGGCGCGATGGCGCTTCGTGTTAGTTTCCGTAATGGCACCTGTATCTAACAGGTAAACTGGCGCTTATAGTTTTATCGCAACATAATTATATAATTTCTAACGCACTTCAATCAGTTGACATCACATCCGACTATTTATAAAAGCAATCGTGTGGAATCTTCGCTTTTTAGTCTAAGAACTGTTACTAAAGCATGTTCTGAGCAAAATAAGCTCTCGCACGTAGTTTTTTTTTCTTGATTTTAAATTTATTATTTTTCATAAATCGATTGTATTACCAAGGCAAACTCATTTCGTTGCGGGAACACAACCATTAAAATTTCATCTTGTAAAGTGGCTAATAAACCCAGGATTGCCCGTGCGTTAGAGTCCATTATCGCGTTACCACTTGAAACTCAAATAAATAAAGAGTTGCGTCCCTCACCTGTAAATTATATCTACGATATGCATCGGCATGATTTGCATAATCATCATGCAAGCGGCCCACTGGTGCATTAACTAGGTACCTAAACGCGTGTGGAATGTGTAAACTAAGTGAACGGTTTTCTATGAAACCTTTCTGTACGCTCGTTTAAAATATTTAAGAATTAAAGTAGAAGACAGGACAGGAGGCTTTCGCGAACTTGGGATCTAAAAGAGTAACAACTCATATTACTCATAATAAGTCCAGTGATTACAACATCAACCGCAGCAGCGTGAGGGGTTAGAATGAAATTTGTTAAACCTTCTTCGAACGACTATCTTGGACTCTTAAAGCTCCTCAGCATATATCTTTTCGGTTTAGGTGCCTGTTACCATCTCAGCTGGACGGAAGCGGGTACCCTCTTTGCAACAATGTTCGGTTGACTTCTTGCTTTAGCTAATGCGACTGAATATCATCAACTGCCATTTGATATCCACAACTTAATCATGGGCATTGCCCAGCTTATAGCAATCAGTTCAGACAAGTTCAGAGGCGAATTTTGTTATAAATATTTAAAAAAAACATCGGCTATGTACGCAATATATATATGTGTGTGTGTTCTCTGTCATGGTCCCAGAGTAAAAGTTGTACAATGTTGCAATTCACGTTTACTTGACCTCCTGTAAGATTGCTGATGAATCAAAAGTCACCTGTGTTTTAATGTCAAAAAACTGTCGTATTCAATAATCCATGTTTTTTGTTCCAGTGTTACCTCGGCGACGCATTCCGCTGCGCGACGTGCCCGTACCTCGGAATGCCAGCGTTCAAGCCCGGCGAAAAGGTGAAGCTAGATCTCAAATCAGATATATGAACAATCTCAGTAGCTCTCAAACTCCAGTGTAATAGTATGTATTCCAAGTTGTGATTCTATTCTATGCTTTCAATAAAATTTATAAGTCGATTCTGTAATTTGATTTTTTTTCTGGATGAAAGTGGGTGTTGTCTCCCTTTTTGGGAGGTATGATTTAGTGAAATAATTAGAAAGTAGAGTAGTTCCTTCCTAGTTGACTGTAGATTTTTTTTATGTAAAAGTGTATCAATGTAGTGTAGAAAAGTATATGGACCGGATTCTGAAAAACAAAAAATATGTACGCTTTCCTGTTAACTGCTGTGATCGTCTGAAATAACAATGGTCAATCAAATCACTTGACTTAAGTTGGACATTCAATAAGCAATGCTTTTGTTGTTTAGCCTTTCAGAAACCGGATGTAGATCAGAATTTTTGTACATTAACTTTTTGTAGTTTGGTGTAGTTTAATGCAGAGTAACTTTTTTATCTTTTTGTTTTTTTTTTGATTGTCTGGCAAAGAAGATCAAGGCACATGAAATAAAACAACATATAGCAAATATTCAATTATACATATTTTCTCTTCTTTTTACAAACAGTTAACTTATTTAACATATTTCGATCTATAACATTTTTCCATTTACAATAAATCTGAATAGTAGTCATTCCGCTATACAATAAAATATACATATATATTTTTGCGATATCTGTCATATAATAACAATTTTTATAGTTATTTATCTATTAATTTAAATGACACAACATTTCCTGTTCTCTACAGCTCGCTATAACATTGGAAAGTAGTAAATACTTGGTACTAATTTGGTTCTGGAAGTTATATATCTATGTTCCAAATTGTATTACTTTCCACGATAGGATAACTTTTTGTATATTTAAGGGGTATCATTGAAATGTTTGGACAACTCCAACTATGTAATATCAGTGGAATACTAAAATATTGAAAATCTGTTAAGGATGGCACAATCATTTGTGTCAAGTAATGCTTCAGTAGGGCACTGTCGTCTAACGTTACGGTCTATGTGAACCATTACTGGCCTTGCCTGACGTTGGCAACATCAACATAATATTATGAATCTCTTCATACATTTATTATCTATTGTCACTATATTTGTAACACCTAAATATCGTACAATCACAATAATAGAGACGCGTCTCGCACACATAACCATTCAGTAAAGTCTTGGAAGAAACAGAAGGTGATATCTAGATATTTATAAAAGTCTGTAAACGGAAGAAAGTGCCATCATAAAAGTAACGATTGTTTACAATTCAGTTCACAATTCAATATAAGCTGATGTCAGTCTTTTGGCATATTCTATGACTTTCGGATCGATGTTGATGCTTAGCGAATGGAATAGACAAAATATTTGTGTAGACATTAAAACTTGCTCATCCACATCGATTTTCGATTGGTTGCGAGTCTGTGAACTCTGACTTTGATTTGTAAAACTCTCATTGGAAGGCATTGTAGTGGAATATATTTAAGTTTTGTTAACCTGTTGTAAACAATCATGCCTTTTAAAAATGTCAGCCTCTAGTTTACGTATAATGAATATCTCTGACGGAATCGAACGCATATTGTCTAATTAATACATTTTACAACAAACATCGATGCACATAAGTTGATGGTAGATAATTATTATACACCTTATAATGTAGCATATAATCAAGTAACAAGTGCTGACTGAAAATGTACCTACACATAACGATATTTTAACGTATAATTGACTCACTAAATCTACTAGGAGGCGCGGAAGAACATCGATTGTGCCAATGTTAAACAATGGATTGGCAAATATTACAACAAAGTGTTCCTTAACAAAATTTTCTCTATAATATCAATCATGATTGTGCCTGAATTACGTCCACAAAAATAATATAGCACCTTTTGTTGAAATTAAATTAATACTTTCTGAATTTGGATTTTGGGAAATAATACTTTTTGTAACAAATTTTGTACTAAATGATTGTCCAGCGTTTGATAGCGGAGCTTCTTAGTTAAACGACGGAACGAGCTCGCGCCCACAAATAAATGCTCCTATCTCATAATTTAAGTAATATCTTCAAAGAAACTACTATCCCACAACATTCAGTAAAGCGTCCCAGTCTTTTCAAAAGTTTATTTTCATCAAATTGAGATCTTGTTTAGACTTGATAGCGACCAGTCGCGCTGGCCGCAAGACACTAGTCTTATAGTTTGTGAGGTAGGCTTAGTCATGATCTAATGAAAGCGCCTTGTTAGAAAATACCGATTAATAAAATGAGATCTTTCATTACAATTACAAATATTAATATAAAGACGATAAAACTAGAATTACATACATTATACAACAAATTATTAACTTTTGTACAACACCATCCGTCGTCAATGAGGTGTTCGTATTCTATGGTCGTCGGTTATCGTTTAACACAATAATGATTTATAGCACGTAGCATGCGTAGCGGTACAATGAAACCAACCCTTGCACGTCTGCTGTCCGTATCCTGCGGCGTCACTCGTCTATCTGCCTAGTGCGATAGAACATCCATGACTCGTTTACATCTGACAACGTAATTGTTCAAGATAAACTTATTATGCATACAATATAAATATGGATTTGAATTTCAAGCAAATACGAAAATTATCTTGACTTAGTATTTATATTAAATTAATTTGATTTTGATATGGCCATGCATTTGTCGTTATGTTCCATAACGATATATGTATATCAATCACAGACGCTACTTGTTATGTTTGTTTTCCGTTTCAGCGTTTTATTTTTGAGTATACAACAACTATACATTTTCTTACCAATAACGCACTTATTTGTCTAAAACATATATTTCTTTTATTCAAGCTTCATACCTACTCTGACCAATAACTACAAAATATCACAGACTGTGTGTTTATTATGTATACTTCTTCTCATAGAAAAGTTATGTGTATCACACATGGACGTCAAAAGCTAAATAGATGACACATTAACCATGATCATTATACATATTTCATTTTATTTTACAATATATACCTATCAATTATCAACATTTATATTAGATCAAATTATTTGTCAGAAGAGTTTGCCAGTACAGTTCAGCGAAGCGATCGCGAGCCCGCAGCGGGCGGTGACACGACAATTACATCGTCATGGATATGTCTGCAGTCACAACCATCGGAAGAATGGAACTCTGACATGACTGCGTCCTTCACAAACATAATCACTCAGAATACTCGTATAGAAAGAAATCAGTCGAGATTTAAGCACACGTCAGCCCATTACTACTACCTACTATCTAACATTCATTGTACCTTTTGTTTTGTTTTATATATGCACTGCCACGTGTCTCATTAGACTGGCGATAAAATCTCATTGGTTATCACAATATCTAACCTACTTTAAGATCTGGTACAAACTTACACATTGTTATTTTTGTGCTCATTATTTTAAAAAAATGTTTACTCCATGCTTGTGGAATATAAAATTATAATATTGTTTAAAGGTTCTCGTGTAAGTGTGTCTAAAGCGTTTTACTTTGTATGCCGTATATTGTTATATATCTTCGTGTACCATAGAGGAGTGAGAAGTGAACGCGGCGCCGTGCGGCCCGGCGTCCCTTCCTTTGTGACACGTTAGGTTAGTCATGGAGCGTAGCGTACAACTTCGACCTAAGTTACATACATATTTACAACATCGTACACGAACGCGTACAGAAGCACCCGACAGTAAAAAGCACCTAGAGTTCCCCAATAGAATTTCATAAGCGTACTATTATGGACTGCCGATCGCTGCAGAAACCGCGCAAATTAACAATTAAAAATAGTGCATGCCGCGACATGCAACCGAACTCACTGGGGCCGTTTATTATCTATCTACAACGTTCCTTCCGAGGAAGTAATCCTTTTTAACACTTGTCCATCCGTTCACTAACAGTTCAGTAGGTTCGGCACACAGAACAACGAAACTGAGTCAGAGAATAGTAGCGAGTTGCAACGATCACAACACCATCAAGACGGTTCCTCCAGTCCTCGAAATGTGCGAATACGAAGGTGAGTTTCGTTTCAGCGTTTCTTGTGGGGAGGGGGGTTGTCTTCGCAGACGTCGGACGCAGACCAGCGTCGCTTGCGCGCGTCCTCCTTGACGCTGAGGTTCTCGGGGTGCGTCTGCGGGGGCGCGGGAGGCGCGTGCGGCGCGGGGGCGGGCGGCGCGTGGTGGCGCGGCACCAGCGACACGCACACGTCGCCCACCTGCAGTCGCTGCACGCGCAGCCCGTACTGCACCAGCGTGCGCTCGGGCTTGCACGACGCCCAGCCGCGCCCGTACACGAAGAACGGGTGCTCCACCGTGGATTCCAGCTCCACCTGGAATTGACAACGGTATCATCAATTTACACTGCTTTAAATTTTAAATTGTTTATTTTTAGTTGGCTGCTTTGCGATATTGTAGCCTTGTTTAATTTAAAGTTGCTGTTGCTTAAATTGCTTTTCATGGCTGTGTCGTTTTTCATGGCGCTCAACCAAAAAGGACGTGTTATTCTGCTCTGCTCACCAATATTAACATCGCCTGGCCATGGTTCACGGTGAGGCTACCAAAGCTTGAAAGATTCCTCTGAAGTATGGTTCGTACCTGTGAGCGGTTTCTGTCGTAGGTGAGCGTAAGCGCGAGGCGGTCGCCGCGCTCGTCCAGCCGCAGCAGCGTGCACTGCGTGAGCGCCAGGTCGCCGTTGCGGTCGGCGCTACTCACGAAGTCCTCGGTGCGCATTTCCTCCACGCGCCGCAGCGAGCCGTCCTCCAGCCGGATCAGCGCGCCGCGGCAGAAGTACGGCGTCGGCGCGCCCCGCTCCGGCGACGCGGGAGGCTCCTGAATTCATTCGAAGAATTGGTTAGTTCTAGAATTAAGGTATGTTCTAAATTAATTTAGGTTTTGTTGAACAATGAATATAGTAATGGAGCAATGAATATAAAGCTAGAGAGAAAGAATACATTGCACTTGGTCGAATCGGAAGTCGATTACTTGTATAAGTGGAATCTCTCTCTCTAGCTTCGTGGAGACTGCATGCTTTAATTTGCTTTTTGGGGAAGGCTTTTGCTAATGCTTGTTAAATTTTCTTTGCTGTTGCAAGTTTATTGTATTTGGCAGATATAAATAAAATGTAAATAATGACCTCTCGGGGTGGTGGTTGTGGCGCGGGCGCGGACACGGGTGGCGAGTGCGGCGCGGGCGCGGGCGGCACGAAG